>JAJDFG010000263.1:0-17500 GCA_021039105.1 Scomber colias | reverse complement strand
GTTAAGCATTTAATACATTTTTGTGCAGCTGATACATATATTTATTTATATATATATATAAAAATGTACAAATGTAACTTGTGTTGAATCTTGTTATATTCTATTAAATGTTCTCCTGGACTGTAAAATAATGATTGTGAATATATAATCTTTTTTTTCCACAAGATGAATCAATGTTATTAATGACTGATGGTGAGTTTATGAATGTGAATCGGTGAAGAGACTAATTATGAGTCCCAATATGAACAGTATGGAAGGGTTTAATCCAGGGGTGTCAAATATGCGGCCCGTGGGCCAGAACCGGCCCGCCGAGGGGTGCAATCTGGCCCACTTTCCTTATTCCTCCCTTCCTTACATCTTCCCTTCCTTCCTTCCTGTCTTCTTTTTCTTCCTTCTTTCCTTCCTCTTATTTTCCTCCCTTCCTTCCTGCCTTCCTTCCTTCCTTTATTCCTTCTGTCTTTCATTCCTGTCTACTCTTCCTTCTCCTCCTTCTTTTCCTTCTGTCCTTCCTTCCATCTGTCCTTCCTCCCTTTCTTCCTTCTGTCCTTCCTTCCTCCCTTTCTTCCTTCTGTCCTTCCTTCCTCCCTTTCTTCCTTCTGTCCTTCCTTCCATCTGTCCTTCCTCCCTTTCTTCCTTCTGTCCTTCCTTCCATCTGTCCTTCCTCCCTTTCTTCCTTCTATCCTTCCTCCCTTTCTTCTTTCCTTCCATCTGTCCTTCCTCCCTTTCTTCCTTCTGTCCTTCCTTCCTCCCTTTCTTCCTTCTGTCCTTCCTTCCATCTGTCCTTCCTCCCTTTCTTCTTTCCTTCCATCTGTCCTTCCTCCCTTCCTTCCATCTGTCCTTCCTCCCTTTCTTCCTTCTGTCCTTCCTCCCTTTCTTCGTTCTGTCCTTCCTTCCATCTGTCCTTCCTCCCTTTCTTCCTTCTGTCCTTCCTCCCTTTCTTCATTGTGTCCTTCCTTCCATCTGTCCTTCCTACGTTTCTTCCCTCCTTCCTTTTGCCTGCCTTTCTTTCTTTCCTTCCTTCCTTCCTTCCTTCCTTCCATCTTTTTAATGATCCCGCACACATTAAATGAAATTGGTCTGTATGTGGCCCTTGAATGAAAATGAGTTTGACATCTCTGGTTTAATCCCAAAATAAAAAATCAGCATTCAAACATGTTATATTCTTCATATTCTATACAATGTTCTCCTGGAACATAAAATAATGATAGTCAGTGTCTTTTCTTCCATAAGATTAATCATTAATCAAACATTTATTAAAGACTGATGGTGGAAAACTGGAATTAGTGTCGAGACTAATTATGAGTCAGAATAGGAACAGTATGTAGAAGCGTTATAAACTTTGATGATTCATATTTTCCTTTGTTTATTGGGCCTTTATTGATAGGGGTGCTGCTCCTACCCTACACACACACACACACACACACACACACACACACACACACACACACACTACAGACCTTCAGCCTAAAAAAAAAAAAAACACATTCAGTGCAACAAAAGCCTGATTCTGCCGCTTTAGTATCCGCCCTTGATCCATGATAGCAGCACTGACGACGACTGAATTCACTATAAAAATGCAGCTTGCGCCCAAAACCCCACTCGATAGCCGACATCAAACACCCCTCAGTGTAAATCTTTAAACATCTGCCCTCTGATAAAACACGGCCGACCAACAGACATAACAAGACCAACAACACAAAGCAGAGCCGCTTCAAAGTATTTCTTAATGTGCTGAGATATATATCGCTTTTTAAACCTCTTCACACTGGAAATTATAACACAAACACACCAGAGCTTCCAGTAGAAACAAACTGCTTCAATATCAAAACCAGTCTTTCATTGGGTTTGTAGTCATTACAGATAGAGATCTCAGTAAACCTCTTCGGCAGACAGAGCCGTCAGAGCCGTCAGACCTGATAACCGACACGACACATCCTGGAAAGACTGCTATGACGAGCAAGGTGACGGACTTCCATTGGTTGCTCTAGTGGCAGCATTTCTAACTAAGCTTATTGTAACCAGGCGGGGGGGGGGGGGGGAGCTCTGGTCCTCTGAAATGAAGTCAACGCTGAAGTAACTTAGAGCTGCATTCTATCAAAAGGCCACCAGGGGGCGACCGTCTCTATACAAGTCAATGGAGAATTCACCAACTTCTCACTTGATTTCTAACCTCAGTAAACGTTTTCAAAATGTGTTTATGGTCTCAATCGCTAGTTTAAAGCCTTCTTCAATGCAGTATGATGTTCATTTGGGACATTTTGGCCTCCCTGATTTTATATTAGACGATAAAGCAGGGTATGCATTAGGGCGTGGCTACGTCCTGATTGACAGGTTGATTGACCAATGTCCTCCAGATCCAGCCCTCGCAACCATAGCAACCTCCCCGCTCCGCCCATGGCTCCGCCCATGGCCATATAAGTAGAATCCGTGTTTTTATTTTTCCCAGCATGCACCTGAAATTTTCAAGATGGCGCTGCCTAGATTCGAAACTATTAGCTTCCGAGCAGCAGTCCACAAACCAATGGGTGACGTCACGGATGTTACGTCCATTTCTTTTATACAGTCTATGATTGTAACCCCCATGGATTTAAAAAGGTATAAGCGCTATCTTTTTTTATAAAAGATGAGCTTGTTTCTCTCGGTTCACATGCATCCATGTCTCAAAACTGCCTTCCCCAAGCACATCGACGAATAGCTTGGTAATGGATTCTGTTGGTCGTGGGCCCTCCGCATTTTCTGGTATCACCACAATGCGTATATTCTGCCGTCTGGTGTAGTTTTCCAAGTACGCCACCTTTTCCCTCAAAGCATTGTTCTCTTTAACCAGCGAAGTTTGGGAAGCTTCCACGCTGCTCAATCTCTTGTCGAACTCATTCAGCCCGTCCTCCATATCAGTAATTCGTTGGCCATACACACTCAAAATCGAATGTAGAGAAGCAATAGACGCCCGGTTCTCCTCCCGAAACGAGTTGATAGAGGCTCACACAGCAGTTGTTAGCATTAGCACCTGTTTCTGCGCTAACGCTAGCCGAGGAGTTCAAGTTGCCACGTACTGTAGCTCTCCCACTCTGTTCTTTGGCTGGTTTGGGAGGCATTTATCCACTCATACTCTAATAAAGTCACTTAGTGTGTGTTTTCAACGAGGTTTGAACGGTTACAAGATCCAAAATATATATGTTTGATAGATTGCTGCGGGAGCTGTGGAAGACAAGTCTACTCACTACACCACTCACTGACCATAAAATCCAACACTTCTCTCCTCTTGTTCAAGACATTTTATTTCCACAAGTCACAAGAGACTCAACAAACTGATCAGGAGAGTGAGCTCTGTTCTGGACTGTCTGCTGGACTCCATTGAGAGTTTCTGTTTGTTGTGGATGCCCATTTTGTTATCCATACTGTATATTACACGTCTTTTTGCTTGTTTGCTGCTGTAATAAGTGAATTTCCCCGTTGTGGAATTAATAAAGTACAATCTAATCTAATGTACCTTTACCCACTTTGTCAATATATCCAACATTACTGATGATTATTTATCAAAAATCTCATTGTGTAAATATTTTGTGAACGCACTGATAGTCATCCCCACAATATTGTTGCAATATCGATATCGAGGTATTTGGTCAAAAAGATTGTTGACGTGAACGATATTTACAAGACGGAAACTCATAAACAAAGTCGTGAATATGACGTGAATCCCGTCATTCGACACAAAAAGCACATCAACGCAGAGATCTCCAACAAAAAAAGACAAAACACGAGAAAAAAGTCGAACCTTGCTCAACTTTTGTCACTTTTCTGGTTCGTTTCTCTGCTGCAGTCAGCTGTCATTTCAGTCTCTGATTAATGTGACCACCCTCCACCCTCCACCTCTTGTCTAATATGGATCCTTCCGGTGAGCTCATCTGGAATCTTGCTCCAGAAACACTTGCATCCAAATCTCAAATCAGCCGAGGCTTTTCTTCACTCCTTCACCACCACCTCCGCCACGAGTGTGTGGACTCCTTTGGGTGGGAATATTCCTTTATGTCTCCTGAGGCGACTCTCACCATAAAATGATGACGATGAGTCATCACCACATATCAGATAAGAGTCCTCACGTATCTCTTCAACCTCTCAGATTGTGCTCACTGCAGTATATCATATAAAATCATTTGATTAGTCTGTTCTGATTAAAATGTCCAATCTGATCAGTTACACCTTCAACTACACCTTGGATTTACGTGTTATTCTGCACCCAGAAAGCATATCCTCTGGGGTTATGCAAACAGATGTGATAAACAGATAATGAGCTTAGTGAAAGCAACACAATCTCCATTGTCTCACAGTAAATTTCGTTATATCACCAATCCAACATGATAAAAAACAGATGATGGCTGGTTACTAATCCCAGTAATAATTCGTTTTTAATCAGATGTTTGTAGGTTTAGAAAACAAACTGTTTTATTGACTAACTAGATTTGCATATATGAAGACATGCTGTATTTCTGCCGTATAAATGATATAAACTTGTATATTTAAAAATAATCTAAAAGTGAGGACAATCCAAATTTGGAAAGTATAAAGATTAAAACACTAGTAAAAGGTACAAAATTAATCCCAAATGATCTGACAGTCCACTTTTGCCATAGCTGTGTTACCCATCTAGCATTTAAAAACGTGCAAAAGAAGAAAGATAGACGAGAAAGTAAGAAACAGTTTCTCAGCATGACATTTGAAATAAAAAAAGCAGAACTGCTAAAAAAAAACAGCAAATTTGATTATTCCAAGAGGTGTTGGGTAAATTAACAACCACATGCTTTACTTTGCATTAAAAAAACCCATAAAACCGTAACCTCCTAAGTAGTGTGGGTTTTTTTTCCATTTCTAATGATGACTTCAAATGCAGCACGTTTGAGAAAACTGACAACTGGCAAAGCTGAATCCTTTTGACTGTGTGGCAGATGTTCCTTGTGTAGTCTGCAGGGTAAAGCACGCTGCGGCATAAATCTCCTCGCTTCCACCATTTATTTATTTTTTTATATCTCCACTTACTTCAGGAGTTGTGACAGAAATACTGAACATACATTAAAAAAGAGAAAAAGATAATTCTCAAAGTTTTGCTCTGAAGCAGAATGTACCATTTCCCACTGAGTCATTACCTTGAAATGAAGGCTGAACATTTCTAATCTTACAGATCATTTTGTACTTTCAGCAAGCAGTGGCTGGTACATTATTACAAAAATAAAAAGTGTCATTAAATCTCTTATATGGTTTTACAGTGATGATTTCTTTCCCTTATATTTCCTGTGCATTTCCTCTCATGACTGCAGCTCACCTCTCAGTTAAACCTACCTGTCCAAATCCTGCCATAGATTCCTGGGAACCCTCCTGCTCTCCATCTCGTCTCCCGTCTTCCAGGGTGTAGACATTCCCGTCCGTGTCCTGACCCCCTTCATCTTTCACCACTACTCCTTCTCCTCCCAGCACCTACAGCAGAGAGAGCGAGAGAAACAAGGTTCAGTTTTGATTGAACAGTAATTACGCTTGTAACAGTGAAGCAGAGCGGTGGCAGGTGGTAAAAGGCGGAAGATAAGAGTCTATAAAGAAGAACAGAGCTGCTACAAGCCTTTCAAGCAGGTGCTAATAAGTTTAATGACCTACAGTAAATATGCAGAAGTCCATAGAGTGTCAACAAGGCAATTACTGATGAAGTTAAGACGAGAGCTTCTCTTCAATTGTGCAAAGTGCAGAAACATCTCAGCAATATACGCCAATGCAGTGTGAGAAGAGGGAAAAGCAGAAAAAGAAAGAAAAGCAAACCGTTGCAGCTCTGCATGCCTGAAAGCTGTAACCATGGCAACCCTTCCCCTTATCCCCCTACCTGGAGTCTTAGCGGCTGCCTCTGCTTGCGGCTGTGGCCCGCCCCCCTGTCTCGGTCTCCGTCTCTTCCCCGCTCTCTCCCGTCCAGGTCTTCCTCCTCGCTGTATCTGTCCATCCCCACCAGGTCATCAGAGAGGTCGGTTGTGTTGCCGCGGAGGCTGTCCCTGCCGATGCTGTCCACGCTGCCCACACCGGAGCTGCAGCCCGCCGAGAGGTTCCCTGTGCTACTAGTGCTGGCTCCGTTGGCCGTGTGCCCCAACAGGTCTCGGAGCTTGTACCTGACGTCCTGAGTACAGCTGGAGTTCTGCTTCATGAGGATTGCGCCGGCGCCGGGGCCGAGCCCGTCGGTGCTGCACATGGAGCCGGGCCCCATGTCGCCCAGCACCATCAGACTCACGGTGTTGGCTTGCTCCATCGGGCTGCTCTCGCTGACGTTAACGCTGGACGCCAACCCCCCGCCCATGTTACTCGCTCCACAGTCAGCCATGAAGTTAGAGAAGTTTGGGTAACCCCCGCCCCCGCTAGCACCGCCGGAACAGCTCCCACCGCCGCCGCTCTCCCTCCCTTTCCCCCCGCCGCGCTCTTCTTGCTTAGGGAGAACCCCTCCGAGCATCCCCCCTCCCGCTGCTGCCGCCGCCGCTGCAGCCGCCGCCGCGCTTGCCGCCCCCGCTGCCGCCTTCCTCTGAGAGATGATCTGGGTGCACTCGTCGATGACCGTCTTGATCTGCAGGATGCTCGCCGCCGTGAGGATGCAGAGCGCCTGTGACTGCAGCACCACCAGTGAACCGCTGTACATGAAATCCACCAGCTGCTTCACGGTTTCGGCGGGCACCAGCGGCGGCACGGAGATCTCAGAGTGACCCAGTAACAGCTTGTCCTGAAAGAAGGGGCTGCCGGCCGCCAGAACGCAGGCGTGGGCGCGCAGCGAGGCGTCGTGTATCCGCACCGTCACGTCGCAGAACAGACCCTCGCGCCGCTGAGTACGCAGCGCCTCCAGGACCGACTGGCTGGAGTTGTGAAGGTGGATGTAGTGCACGGTCTCTGTGCCGGACGCCATGGCGGGAGGCGGCGAGTCGCTGGGGACGGGGTGGGAGTGGGGGTGGGGGAGGGGGGGGAGGTGTCTGGGGTTTTGCGTCAGCTTGAGGGATAAGGAGGACAGGGAGGGAAACGGGTACAGTGCATGGGCCACGGTGGGGCCGTGTCCCGTCAAACAGTCATGAGTCCGATGGAAGCTAAAACTGCTGCTCTGCTGTGGTTCAAGCGTGAGAGGAGCCGCCTTGGTTCTCCTGAGAGGGATCGGCGTCGAGAGGCCGTCTCCACCGGCTTCACTGACTCTGTTAACAGCCTGGTGAAATAAATCAGAATTGGAGCGATTAAACATCAAATCCAGTTAGTAGAACGTGTTGTCATTCATGCTGAAGGCTTACTTAGTAAAATCATGAGTCAATCAACAAGAAATTCATCATCTAAAATTTGGATGATTGATCCTTTAAGTTGCTTATCAATCAAACATGTCCAAACATTGTCTGGTTCCAGCTGTTGTGCTTCCTCCGGTCTGTAATATTTTTGACTGCTGCTCAGATGAAGAAACACCAGTGAGAACTACGCTTGTGTCCAAAATCACTCTATTTACTGTTTAGTGCACAACATTAACCCTCCGCCATTTTATCTGAGCGCCCGAATGCTGAATGTGTAAATATCTCCACTATATAGAGCCCTCAAATATTCCACAGTGGAGAGGGAAAAGTATAATAGTGTCCACAGCATTTTCCTACAATGCAACGCTCGATATAAAACTGCGACACAAAATGACGACGACTAGTTAGTGTCTGAAATTTTGATTTGCTGCTCATTCATGTCAGAATTCAGTATTACATGGGAAGTAGTGAATAAGTGAATAAGGGGAATGATGTCGTACTCAGCCTATTTTCTGCCAAACTGAAAGGTTTCGTCAATCACAAATAAAACAGTTCTGATAACCAATCAATCCATTGTGTTGCTTTGATGGGTCTATCTTCTCTAATTTGAAGCTCTCTCTGCATTATAATGGACATTTTTACACATTCTTGTTTTGGACTTCCTGGTCAAACAAAGAAAGACATTTGAAGACGTCATCTCGGACATATTTCTCTATATCCTAATAATTCAACAGACAATCAATCATCCACTCCAATAGCTAATAGACAGATTAATCAATACCATCTTCTCAGGTATAAGGACTGTCTGGTATTCTCTGGTCTGTAATATCTGTGACTGCTGCTCAGATGAAAAAAGACCTGTGAGAACAGCGAGCACTTTAAACCATTTTCTGCAGAACTGAAAGGATTAGTCCATCATAAGTAAAGGATTCTGATAATCAATCAATCCATTATGTTGCTTTGATGGGTCTATCTTCTCTAATTTGATGCTTTCTTGCTTTTTTATAATGGACATTTTCCACATTATAGCTTTGGACTTCCTGGTCAGACAAAGAAAGACATTTGAAGATGTCATCCTGGACATTTTCCAGTATTTTCTAATAATTTAACAGACAATCAATCATCCACTCAAATAACCAATAGACAGATTAATCAATACCAGCTTCTCAGGTATGAGGATTTGCTGTTTTTCTCTGTTCTGTATAGCTGAAAACGTACCTCTGGGCACAGCAGGCATTTCTGCAGAACTGAAAGGATTAGTCTCATAAGTAAAGAACTGGCAACAATTCTGATAATCAATCAATCCTTTATGTTGCTTTGATGGGTCCATCTTAATAAATAACCTAATTTGATGCTTTCTTGCTTTTTATAATAGAAATTTTCCACATTCTTGCTTTGGACTTCCTGCTCAGACAAAACAAGACATTTAAAAGACGTCATCTCGGACATTTTTCACCACATCGTAAGCAGTTTAGCAGACACTCAATCATCCACTCCACAATAACTAATACACAGATTAATCAATACTAGCTTCTCAGGTATGAGGATTTGCTGTTTTTCTCTAATCTGTACTATTGCTGAAAACATACCTCTGGGTACAGCAGGCATTTCTGCAGAACTGAAAGGATTAGTCTCAGAAGAAAAGAATTGGCAACAATTCTGATAATCAATCAGTCCTTAATGTTGCTTTGATGGGTCCATCTGAATAATTAACCGAATTTAAATAACCTAATTTAATGTTTTCTTGCTTTTTATAATATACATTTTCCACATTCTTGCTTTGGACTTCCTGCTCAGACAAAACAACACATTTGAAGACGTCATCTCAGACATTTTTTCAGCACATCGTAGCAGTTTAGCAGACAATCAATCATCCACTCCAATAACTGATACGCAGATTAATCGATAATCATTAAATCTCACATTTTCACATTTAAAGCCCCTTACATAATGAAGCTTGTAGCTGCGGGTTTGACTGACAGCTCAACACCTGGCCTGATGTTAATTAACCTATTAATTGAGTCGCGCGCATCACCATCTGTAACACCTGCGTTCTGGAACGAATGACAAGCAGCACGTGCCCCAATGCCCTGCGCGAGCCCCACGGTAGGTGTCCATAAACGCACCAGGGGGGTAATAACACGGTCTGATGGGGTAGTTTAAATGCTTAGAAAAAAAACAAAAAAACAGACGCATAGCAAAGAGAGGTAGAAGGGAGGGGGGGCAATTAAAAAACGTCATTAATTAAAGATATATTAATGTAACGGTCAGCTTGTGCTTTAAAAACTATATAAAACTGACCAACCGTTCTTGTAGCTCATAGCAACAAGCAGATGCTAACATTAGCTCCTGGTTAGCTGTTGACATTAGCCACACACACACACACAACCCCCCTCCCTTTAAAAAAAAAAATGCATGAAACGCACCGATACACACATGCAAACTAAACATCGGTATCGATTAATAACAAATAAGCAAACACAACACACCGATAATTGTGTAACATCAGATGCGGGGAAGTGTAGCACACAAAGCTCGCCCACACGCTCCAGCACAATGCTAACCCTTAGCTTAGATTACGGAGCTAACACACACACACACATATATATATATACACACACATACACACACACACAACTAGTAAAGTTAGCTCGGCAGCTAACAGGGGAGCTACCACCCTTTTTTTCCTCCCTCTCTCTCTCTCTCCCTCTCTCTCTACACACACACACACACACACACACATATATACATAGCGTTACACCGAAGTAGTTTTAAAAAGCTAAGGCGTCATTGCTGTGGTGTGTTTTTAATCTACATACCTATAAATGTGCAGTGACAGCTCGGCGCTTGTTAGTTTTTTCGAAGGGGGTAGATGGATGCAGCAGGAAGCCCTCAGTATATATAACGCAGCCAGACCTGGTTGTGTGTGTGTGTGTGTGTGTAAGAGAGAGGGAGAGGGTGAGAGAGAGAGAGGGCTGGAAACAAACACATGCAGATAAATACACACATAGACAGACTCACACACACATAGACAGACTCACACACACACATTCACATATTGACACACACACACATATATATATACACATGCAGACAGGGATGTGCAGTTCCTCTTGCTTAACGTCAAATAATAAACACATCCACACACACACACACACACACACTAACACACAAATGTTCATGTAAACTGCAGTACAAGTAGTGGTTGCAGCTTCTCAGATTATTACACACACACACATGCACGTGCACACACACACACACACAATCCCACACCCTTTAACAAAAAGAAGAAGAAGAAAAAATAAAGAAAGTAGGACAAATACCAGCACATAACACATAACACACACACACACACATACATGGAGGCAGGGTCATTAGACGTGTATGCACCCAAATGCATGCAAACACACCTGTAGAAACACACACATCTACCCACACACACACACACACACACACACTTAAATGTTCATGTAAGCTGCAGTACAAGTAGTGGTTGCAGCATGTCAGATTATTACACACACACACACACACACACACACACACACACACACACAAGCGAGCCCACACCCTTTAAAAAAAAGAAAGTAGGACAAATACCAGCACATAACACATAACACACACACACACACACACATATACAGGCAGAGGCAGGGTCATTAGACGTGTATGCACCCAAATGCATGCAAACACACCTGTGCACATACACACACACACACACACTTGAGGAAACAGACACAAAAGAGAGAGAGAGAGAGGAAAAAAAGGAGTACAAAGACTATTGTTTAAACTCTGTACGTTGGATGTAACTAAAATGTGAGTTCCTTTATGTAAAAGAGGAAGTTTGCATGAAAGAGGAACAATATTTTATAAAGTCTAAAAACAAAGGTCCAAAGATTCATTCATTCATTCTGACGCTTAATGATGCTATAATTATAACACATTAGCAGAAGTAGACAGGTATTTAACCCTCCTGTTGTCCTCGAGTCAAGGAAGGAAGGAAAGGAGGGAGGAAAGGAGGGAGGAAGGGAGAAAAGGAAAGGAAAGGAAAGAAGGGAGGAAGGAAATGAGGGAGGGAGGAAGGAAGGGAGGAAAGGAAAGAAGGAAGGAAGAAGGAAGGAAAGGAGGGAGGAAGGAAATGAGGGAGGGAGGAAGGAAGGGAGAGGAAAGAAGGGAGGAAGGGAGAAAAGGAAAGGAAAGAAGGGAGGAAGGAAATGAGGGAGGAGGAAGGAAGGGAGGAAAGGAAAGAAGGAAGGAAGAAAGGAAGGAAAGGAGGGAGGGAGGAAGGAAGGAGAAAAGGAAAGAAGGAAGGAAGGAAAGGAAAGGAGGGAGGAAGGAAAGGAGGTAAGGAAGGAAGAAGAGAGGAAAGGAAAGAAGGAGGAAGGAAAGGAGGGAGGAAGGAAGAAGGAACGAAAGGAGGGAGGAAGGGAAAAAGGAAAGGAAAGGAAAGAAGGGAGGAAGGAAATGAGGGAGGGAGGGAGGGAGGGAGGAAAGGAAAGAAGGAAGGAAGAAGGAAGGAAAGGAGGGAGGAAGGAATGAGGGAGGGAGGAAGGAAGGGAGAGGAAAGAAGGGAGGAAGGGAGAAAAGGAAAGGAAAGAAGGGAGGAAGGAAATGAGGGAGGGAGGAAGGAAGGGAGGAAAGGAAAGAAGGAAGGAAGAAGGAAGGAAAGGAGGGAGGGAGGAAGGAAGGGAGAAAAGGAAAGAAGGAAGGAAGGAAAGGAAAGGAGGGAGGAAGGAAAGGAGGGAAGGAAGGAAGAAGAGAGGAAAGGAAAGAAGGAGGAAGGAAAGGAGGGAGGAAGGAAGAAGGAACGAAAGGAGGGAGGAAGGGAAAAAGGAAAGGAAAGGAAAGAAGGGAGGAAGGAAATGAGGGAGGGAGGGAGGGAGGAAGGAAGGAAAGGAAGGAGGAAGGGAGGAAAGGAAAGGAAAGGAAAGAAGGGAGGAAGGAAATGAGGGGAGGGAGGAAGGAAGGGAGGAAAGGAAAGAAGGAAGGAAAGGAGGGAGGAAGGGAGAAAAGGAAAGGAAAGAAGGGAGGAAGGAAATGAGGGAGGAGGAAGGAAGGGAGAAAAGGAAAGGAAAGGAAAGAAGGGAGGAAGGAAATGAGGGAGGGAGGAAAGGAAGGGAGGAAAGGAAAGAAGGAAGGAAAGGAGGGAGGAAGGAAGAAGGAAGGAAAGGAAAGGAGGGAAGGAAGGAAGGTAGAAAAGAAGGACAGAGGAAAGAAAAAGAGAAGGAGGGAGGAAGGAAAGAAGGAAGGAAAGGAGGGAGGAAGGAAATGAGGGAGGGAGGAAGAAGGAAGGAAAGGAGGGAGGAAGGGAGAAAAGGAAAGGAAAGAAGGGAGGAAGGGAGGAAGGAAGGAAGAAAGGAAGGAAGGAAGGAAGAAGGACAGAGGAAAGAAAGAGAGAAGGAGGGAGGAAGGAAAGGAGGGAGGAAGAAAGAAAGGAGGGAAGGAAAGAAGGAAGGAGGAAAGACGGGGTCAATTTGACCCGGGAGGACGACACGAGGGTTAAACAGGCGGCTCATTCACTTCATTGTGTGTGTGTGTGTGTGGTGTGTGTGTGTGTGTGTGTGTGTGTGTGTGTGTGTGTGTGTGTGTGTGTATTAAAAAAGAGCATTTAGTTTAATTTAACCCTTTACATACTGTTCATATTCTGAATCTCTGATCTCACAATCAGTCTCTACATCAGTCATCATTAATGAAGAGTGTGTTTTATGTATTTATGGGGAAACAAGACATTTATAATCACTGTTTTATCATACCAGGAGAATATTTTATAGAATTCTTTCCTTCCTCCTTCCTTCCTTCCTTCCTTCCTTCCTTCCTTCTTTCTTCCTCCCTTCCATCATTCCTTTCCTACCTTCTTTCCTCCCTCCTTTACTTCCTTCCTTCCTTCCTACCTACCTTCCTTCCTTCCTTCCATCATTCCTTTCCTACCTTCTTTACTCCCTCCTTTACTTCCTTCCTTCCTTCATCCCTCCTTTCCTTCTTTCTTCCTCCCTTCCATCATTCCTTTCCTACCTTCTTTCCTCCCTCCTTTACTTCCTTCCTTCCTTCCTACCTACCTTCCTTCCTTCCTTCCTTCCTTCCTCTTTACCTTCCTCCCTTCCTCCCTTCCATCTTTCCTTTCCTATCTTCCTTCTCCCTTCCTTCCTTCCTCCCTCCTTTCCTTCTTTCTTCCTCCTTCCATCTTTCCTTTCCTACCTTTCTTCCTCCCTCCTTTCCTTCTTTCTTCCTCCCTTCCATCTTTCCTTTCCTCCCTCCCCCTTTCCTTCCTTTCCTCCATCCTTCCTTCCTTCTTTCCTTCACTCCATCCTTCCTTCCTTCATTCCTTTCCTCCATCCTTCCTTCCTTCTTTCCTTCAAACCATCCTTCCTTCTTTCTTCCTCCCTTCCATCTTTCCTTTCCTCCCTTCCTTACCTCCTTTCTTCCCTCCTTACTTCCTCCCTTCCTTCCGTCTTTCCTTCACTCCATACTTCCTTCCTTCATTCCTTTCCTCCATCCATCCTTCCTTCTTTCCTCTTTTCCTCTCCCTCCCTCCTTCATTCTTTCTTTCCTTCCTTCCTTTCCTCCCTCCCCCATTCCTTCCTTCCTTACCTCCTTTCTTTCCTTCACTCCTTCCTTCATTCCATCCTTCCTTCCTCCTTTCCTCTTTTCCTTTCTCCCTCCCTCCTTCATTCTTTCCTTCCCTCCTACCTTCCTTCCTTCCTTCTTTCCTTTCCTCCCTTCCTTCGTCCCTCGACTCGAGGAGGGTTAAAGCTGCAGTTTTATGTTTTCTTCTTCTTCTTTTTTTTCTTCTTCTTCTTCTGCTGCTCGACTTTGAGTTTTTTAAGAAAGAGACACCAGAATGTTTCTCCACAACAAAATATAATTTAATGAATTCCACTTTTTTCACCGTGTCGATCACAAAAAAATCTAAAAGTGATGTAAAAAAAAAAAAAGAAAGATTGAAAAAAGAAAAAAAGGTAAGATCCAGTACTCTCCTTTGTCTTAATGTAAGGCATGCAGTCTCCACAGAGCATCGGACATTGAAAAGCTACAGGTCGTTACACACTTCTTCCCTCCTTCCTTCCTCCCTCCCTCCTTTCCTTTCTTCCTCCCTTCCATCTTTCCTTTCCTCCCTCCCCTTTCCTTCCTTCCTTCCCTCCCCCCTTTCCTTCCTTCCTTCCTTTCCTCCATCCTTCCTTCCTTCACTCCATCCTTCCTTCCTTCATTCCTTTCCTCCATCCTTCCTTCTTTCCTTCAATCCATCCTTCCTTCTTTCCTCTGTCCTTCTTTCTTCCTCCCTTCCATCTTTCCTTTCCTCCCTCCCCCTTTCCTTCTTCCTTTCCTCCCTCCCCCCTTTCCTTCCTTCCTTTCCTCCCTCCCCCCCCTTTCCTTCCATCCTTTCCTCCATCCTTCCTTCCTTCTTTCCTTCACTCCATCCTTCCTTCCTTCCTCCTTTCCTCTTTTCCTTTCTCCCTCCCTCCTTCATTCTTTCCTTCCCTCCTACCTTCTTTCCTTTCCTCCCTTCCTTCGTCCCTCGACTCGAGGAGGGTTAAAGCTGCAGTTTTATTTCTTCTTCTTCTTCTTCTTCTTCTTCTTCTTCTTCTTCTTCTTCTTCGACTTTGAGTATTTTAAGAAAGAGACACCAGGATGTTTCTCCACAACAAAATATAATTTAATGAATTCACTTTTTTCACCGTGTCGATCACAAAAAAATCTAAAAGTGATGTAATAAAAAAAAAAAAGAAAAAAAGAAAAAAAAGGTAAGATCCAGTACTCTCCTTTGTCTTAATGTAAGGCATGCAGTCTCCACAGAGCATCGGACATTGAAAAGCTACAGGTCATTACACACTTCTTCCCTCCTTCCTTCCTTCCTCCCTCCTTTCTTTGTTCCTTTCCTCCATCCTTCCTTCTGTCCTTCCTTCATCCCTTCCTCTTTTCTTTCTTATTCCCTCCTTCATTCTTTCCTTCCTTCCTCTCTCTTTCCTTTCTTCCTCCCTCCTTTCCTTCTTTCTTCCTCCCTTCCATCTTTCCTTTCCTCCCTCCCCCTTTCCTTCCATCCTTCCTTTCCTCCCTCCCCCTTTCCTTCCATCCTTCCTTTCCTCCCCGCTTTCCTTCCTTCCTTACCTCCTTACTTCCTCCCTTCCGTCTTTCCTTCACTCCATCCTTCCTTCCTTCAATCCATCCTTCCTTCTTTCTTCCTCCCTTCCATCTTTCCTTTCCTCCCTCCCCCTTTCCTTCCTTCCTTACCTCCTTTCTTCCCTCCTTACTTCCTCCCTTCCTTCCGTCTTTCCTTCACTCCATCCTTCCTTCATTCCTTTCCTCCATCCATCCTTCCTTCCTCTTTTCCTTTCTCCCTCCCCCTCCTTCATTCTTTCCTTCCTCCCCCTTTCCTCCTTCCTTCCTTACCTCCTCCCTTCCATCCTTTCCACCATCCATCCTTCCTTCACTCCATCCTTCCTTCCTTCCTCCTTTCCTCTTTTCCTTTCTCCCTCCCTCCATCCTTCCTTCTTTCCTTTCCTCCCTTCCTTCGTCCCTCGACTCGAGGAGGGTTAAAGCTGCAGTTTTATGTTTTCTTCTTCTTCTTCTTCTTCTTCTGCTCGACTTCGACGTTTTTTTAAGAAAGAGACACCAGGATGTTTCTCCACAACAAAATATAATTTAATGAATTCACTTTTTTCACCGTGTCGATCACAAAAAAATCTAAAGTGATGTAAAAAAAAAAAAGAAAAAGAAAAAAAGGTAAGATCCAGTACTCTCCTTTGTCTTAATGTAAGGCATGCAGTCTCCACAGAGCATCGGACATTGAAAAGCTACAGGTCGTTACACACTTCTTCCCTCCTTCCTTCCTCCCTCCTTTCCTTCCTTCTTCCTTCCTTCCTCTTTCCCTCCTTCCTTCCTTCATCCCTTCCTCTTTTCCTTTCTTATTCCCTCCTTCATTCTTTCCTTCCTTCCTCTCTCCTTTCCTTTCTTCCTCCCTCCTTTCCTTCTTTCTTCCTCCCTTCCATCTTTCCTTTCCTCCCTCCCCCTTTCCTTCCTTCCTTCCTTCCCTCCCCCCTTTCCTTCCTTCCTTCCTTTCCTCCATCCTTCCTTCCTTCTTTCTTTCACTCCATCCTTCCTTCCTTCAATCCATCCTTCCTTCTTTCTTCCTCCCTTCCATCTTTCCTTTCCTCCCTCCCCCTTTCCTTCCTTCCTTACCTCCTTTCTTCCCTCCTTACTTCCTCCCTTCCATCCTTCCTTCCTTCCGTCTTTCCTTCACTCCATCCTTCCTTCATTCCTTTCCTCCATCCATCCTTCCTTCCTCTTTTCCTTTCTCCCTCCCTCCTTCATTCTTTCCTTCCTCCCCCTTTCCTCCTTCCTTCCTTACCTCCTCCCTTCCATCCTTTCCACATCCATCCTTCCTTCACTCCATCCTTCCTTCCTTCCTTCCTTCCTTTCCTCCATCCTTCCTCCTTCTTTCCTTCAATCCATCCTTCCTTCTTTCCTGTCCTTCTTTCTTCCTCCCTTCCTTCCTTTCCTCCTTTCCTTCCTTCCTTACCTCCTCCCTTCCATCCTTTCCACCATCCATCCTTCCTTCCTTCACTCCATCCTTCCTTCCTTCCTCCTTTCCTCTTTTCCTTTCTCCCTCCCTCCATCCTTCCTTCCTTCCCTCCTACCTTCCTTCTTTCTTTCCTCCCTTCCTTCGTCCCTGGACTCGAGGAGGTTAAAGCTGCAGTTTTATGTTTTCTTCTTCTTCTTCTTCTTCTTCTTCTGCTGCTCGACTTCGACTTTGAGTTTTTTAAGAAAGAGACACCAGGATGTTTCTCCACAACAAAATATAATTTAATGAATTCACTTTTTTCACCGTGTCGATCACAAAAAAATCTAAAGTGATGTAAAAAAAAAAAAAAAAAGAAAAAAAGGTAAGATCCAGTACTCTCCTTTGTCTTAATTGTAAGGCATGCAGTCTCCACAGAGCATCGGACATGAAAAGCTACAGGTCGTTACACACTTCTTCCCTCCTTCCTTCCTTCTTCCTTCCTTTCTTCGTTCCTTTCCTCCATCCTTCCCTCCTTCCTTCATCCCTTCCTCTTTTCCTTTCTTATTCCCTCCTTCATTCTTTCCTTCCTTCCTCTCTCCTTTCCTTTCTTCCTCCCTCCTTTCCTTCTTTCTTCCTCCCTTCCCATCTTTCCTTTCCTCCCTCCCCCTTTCCTTCCCTTCCTTCCTTACCTCCTTTCTTCCCTCCTTACTTCCTCCCTTCCATCTTT
>JAJDFG010000262.1:325000-371414 GCA_021039105.1 Scomber colias | reverse complement strand
CACAGCACGCAGTAAAAGTACTGCAGTACTACAGTAAAAGTACTGCAGTATTATAGTAAAAGTACTGCAGTATTATAGTAAAAGTACTGCAGTATTATAGTAAAAGTACTGCAGTATTATAGTGATGTAGTATGTAGTATTACAGTAAAAGTACTGCAGTATTATAGTGATGTAGTATGCAGTATTACAGTAAAAGTACTGCAGTATTATAGTGATGTAATATGCAGTATTATAGTAAAAGTACTGCAGTATTATAGTGATGTAATATGCAGTATTACAGTAAAAGTACTGCAGTATTACAGTAAAAGTACTGCAGTATTATAGTGATGTAGTATGCAGTATTACAGTAAAAGTACTGCAGTATTATAGTGATGTAGTATGCAGTATTACAGTAAAAGTACTGCAGTATTATAGCGATGTAGTATGCAGTATTACAGTAAAAGTACTGCAGTATTATAGTGATGTAGTATGCAGTATTACAGTAAAAGTACTGCAGTATTATAGTGATGTAGTATGCAGTATTACAGTAAAAGTACTGCAGTATTATAGTGATGTAGTATGCAGTATTACAGTAAAAGTACTGCAGTATTATAGTGATGTAGTATGCAGTATTACAGTAAAAGTACTGCAGTATTATAGTGATGTAGTATGCAGTATTACAGTAAAAGTACTGCAGTATTATAGTGACGTAGTATTCTCATTGGTCAGGAGGAGTGACTGAGGAGACGGAGGAAGATGCTGAAACCCTGCAGACTGCTGCTGTGGCAGATGGTGCTCAGGCTCTCCTACCATGTTGTTACAGGTAAAGAGTTTCAGGTGTTACAGGTAAAGATATATACAGGTGTTACAGGTAAAGAGTTTCAGGTAAAGAGTTTCAGGTGTTACAGGTAAAGAGTTTCAGGTAAAGAGTTACAGGTAAAGAGTTTCAGGTGTTACAGGTAAAGAGTTTCAGGTGTTACAGGTAAAGAGTTTCAGGTAAAGAGTTACAGGTAAAGAGTTTCAGGTGTTACAGGTAAAGAGTTACAGGTAAAGAGTTTCAGGTAAAGAGTTTCAGGTGTTACAGGTAAAGAGTTTCAGGTGTTACAGGTAAAGAGTTTCAGGTGTTACAGGTAAAGAGTTACAGGTGTTACAGGTAAAGAGTTTCAGGTAAAGAGTTTCAGGTGTTACAGGTAAAGAGTTTCAGGTAAAGAGTTACAGGTAAAGAGTTTCAGGTAAAGAGTTACAGGTAAAGAGTTTCAGGTGTTACAGGTAAAGAGTTTCAGGTAAAGAGTTTCAGGTGTTACAGGTAAAGAGTTTCAGGTAAAGAGTTTCAGGTGTTACAGGTAAAGAGTTTCAGGTGTTACAGGTAAAGAGTTTCAGGTAAAGAGTTTCAGGTAAAGAGTTTCAGGTAAAGAGTTTCAGGTAAAGAGTTTCAGGTAAAGAGTTACAGGTAAAGAGTTTCAGGTAAAAAGTTTCAGGTAAAGAGTTTCAGGTAAAGAGTTACAGGTAAAGAGTTACAGGTGTTTCAGGTAAAGAGTTTCAGGTGTTACAGGTAAAGAGTTTCAGGTGTTACAGGTAAAGAGTTTCAGGTAAAGAGTTTCAGGTAAAGAGTTTCAGGTGTTACAGGTAAAGAGTTTCAGGTGTTACAGGTAAAGAGTTTCAGGTAAAGAGTTTCAGGTAAAGAGTTTCAGGTGTTACAGGTAAAGAGTTTCAGGTAAAGAGTTTCAGGTGTTACAGGTAAAGAGTTTCAGGTAAAGAGTTTCAGGTGTTACAGGTAAAGAGTTACAGGTGTTACAGGTAAAGAGTTTCAGGTAAAGAGTTTCAGGTAAAGAGTTTCAGGTAAAGAGTTTCAGGTAAAGAGTTACAGGTAAAGAGTTTCAGGTGTTTCAGGTAAAGAGTTACAGGTAAAGAGTTTCAGGTGTTTCAGGTAAAGAGTTTCAGGTAAAGAGTTTCAGGTAAAGAGTTTCAGGTAAAGAGTTTCAGGTAAAGAGTTTCAGGTGTTACAGGTAAAGAGTTTCAGGTAAAGAGTTTCAGGTAAAGAGTTTCAGGTGTTACAGGTAAAGAGTTTCAGGTAAAGAGTTTCAGGTGTTTCAGGTAAAGAGTTTCAGGTAAAGAGTTTCAGGTGTTACAGGTAAAGAGTTACAGGTAAAGAGTTTCAGGTAAAGAGTTTCAGGTGTTACAGGTAAAGAGTTTCAGGTAAAGAGTTTCAGGTGTTTCAGGTAAAGAGTTTCAGGTAAAGAGTTTCAGGTGTTACAGGTAAAGAGTTACAGGTAAAGAGTTTCAGGTGTTACAGGTAAAGAGTTTCAGGTAAAGAGTTTCAGGTAAAGAGTTTCAGGTAAAGAGTTTCAGGTGTTACAGGTAAAGAGTTTCAGGTGTTACAGGTAAAGAGTTACAGGTAAAGAGTTTCAGGTGTTACAGGTAAAGAGTTTCAGGTAAAGAGTTTCAGGTGTTACAGGTAAAGAGTTACAGGTAAAGAGTTTCAGGTAAAGAGTTTCAGGTGTTACAGGTAAAGAGTTACAGGTAAAGAGTTTCAGGTGTTACAGGTAAAGAGTTTCAGGTAAAGAGTTTCAGGTAAAGAGTTTCAGGTAAAGAGTTTCAGGTAAAGAGTTTCAGGTGTTTTAATGTGGTTGTGGCCGTTACCATGGCGACTGAGCTGGACTGTGATTGGTTGCAGCCAGCCTGTGTCTGGGGGGGTCGGACATCTTGGCGGCGGTGCGGGAGAACAGCCCCACCGGAGAGTTCATCGCTAACCTGAGCGTCAGCGGAGACCCCCGAGCCTCCGCCATCCGCCTCTGCCTCACCGGGAACAACTCAGACTGGTTCTTCCTGGAGGGGCGCACCATCCGCCTCAACACCTCCTCCGCCAGAGTCCTGGACCGAGAGGTACACCTGAGACTACCTGAGACCACCTGAGACCACCTGAGACTACCTGAGACCACCTGAGACTACCTGAGACTACCTGAGACCTCCTGAGACCTCCTGAGACAACCTGAGACTACCAGAGACCACCTGAGACCACCTGAGACCATCTGAGACCACCTGAGACTACCTGAGACTACCTGAGACCACCTGAGACTACCTGAGACCACCTGAGACCACCTGAGACCACCTGAGACTATCTGAGACTATCTGAGATTACCTGAGACTATCTGAGACCACCTGAGACTACCTGAGACTATCTGAGACCACCTGAGACTATCTGAGACCACCTGAGACTACCTGAGACCACCTGAGACTATCTGAGACCACCTGAGACTACCTGAGACTACCTGAGACCACCTGAGACTACCTGAGACTACCTGAGACCACCTGAGACTACCTGAGACCACCTGAGACCACCTGAGACTACCTGAGACCACCTGAGACTATCTGAGACCACCTGAGACTACCTGAGACTACCTGAGACTATCTGAGACTACCTGAGACCACCTGAGACCACCTGAGACTACCTGAGACTACCTGAGACTACCTGAGACCACCTGAGACTACCTGAGACTACCTGAGACCACCTGAGACAACCTGAGACTACCTGAGACCACCTGAGACCACCTGAGACTACCTGAGACCACCTGAGACCACCTGAGACTGTCTGAGACCACCTGAGACTACCTGAGACCACCTGAGACTATCTGAGACCACCTGAGACCACCTGAGACTATCTGAGACCACCTGAGACTACCTGAGACCACCTGAGACTATCTGAGACCACCTGAGACTACCTGAGACTACCTGAGACCACCTGAGACTACCTGAGACCTCCTGAGACCACCTGAGACTACCTGAGACCACCTGAGACTATCTGAGACCACCTGAGGCCACCTGAGACCACCTGAGACTACCTGAGATCACCTGAGACTACCTGAGACTACCTGAGACCACCTGAGACTACCTGAGACCTCCTGAGACCACCTGAGACTACCTGAGACCACCTGAGACTATCTGAGACCACCTGAGGCCACCTGAGACCACCTGAGACTACCTGAGATCACCTGAGACTACCTGAGACTACCTGAGACCACCAGAGACCACCTGAGACTACCTGAGACTACCTGAGACCACCTGAGACTACCTGAGACCTCCTGAGACCACCTGAGACCACCTGAGACCACCTGAGACTACCTGAGACCACCTGAGACTACCTGAGACTACCTGAGACTACCTGAGACCAGACACACCTGAGACCACCTGAGACTACCTGAGACCAACTGAGACTACCTGAGACCTCCTGAGACTACCTGAGACCACCTGAGACTACCTGAGACCACCTGAGACCACCTGAGACTACCTGAGACCACCTGAGACTATCTGAGACCACCTGAGACTACCTGAGACTACCTGAGACTATCTGAGACTACCTGAGACCACCTGAGACCACCTGAGACTACCTGAGACTACCTGAGACTACCTGAGACCACCTGAGACTACCTGAGACTACCTGAGACCACCTGAGACTACCTGAGACTACCTGAGACCACCTGAGACCACCTGAGACTATCTGAGACCACCTGAGACTACCTGAGACCACCTGAGACTATCTGAGACCACCTGAGACCACCTGAGACTATCTGAGACCACCTGAGACTACCTGAGACCACCTGAGACTATCTGAGACCACCTGAGACTACCTGAGACTACCTGAGACCACCTGAGACTACCTGAGACCTCCTGAGACCACCTGAGACTACCTGAGACCACCTGAGACTATCTGAGACCACCTGAGGCCACCTGAGACTATCTGAGACCACCTGAGACTACCTGAGACCACCTGAGACTATCTGAGACTACCTGAGACCACCTGAGACCACCTGAGACCTCCTGAGACCTCCTGAGACCACCTGAGACTACCTGAGACTACCTGAGACCTCCTGAGACCACCTGAGACCACCTGAGACTACCTGAGACCTCCTGAGACCACCTGAGACCAGACCCACCTGAGACTACCTGAGACCACCTGAGACCACCTGAGACCACCTGAGACTACCTGAGACTACCTGAGACCTCCTGAGACCACCTGAGACTACCTGAGACTACCTGAGACTACCTGAGACTACCTGAGACTATCTGAGACCACCTGAGACCAGTTTTCTGTGTGCCACAGGTCCAGGGCCCGGTGCTGATTGCAGAGCTGACGTGTTATGAGGATGATGTCATACAGGTATGAGGATGATGTCACACAGGTACGTCATTAGTCCAAACAGCTCAGTTGAGTGATGTCATCAGAGTGTCACCTGACTGTGTTGTGTGCTCAGAGCCAGTACCGGATCCTGGTCCAGATCCTCAACGAGAACGACAACCGACCCAACTTCCTGCCGGAGACGACTCAGCCGTTCAGCGTCAGCGAGGTACGCTTTAAATAAAGTTCTCTCATTCAAATCCACTGTTCATTTAAATAAAGTTCATTCAAATCCACTGTTCATTTAAATAAAGTTCTCTCATTCAAATCCACTGTTCATTTAAATAAAGTTCTCTCATTCAAATCCACTGTTCATTTAAATAAAGCTCATTCAAATCCACTGTTCATTTAAATAAAGTTCTCTCATTCAAATCCTGTTCATTTAAATAAAGTTCACTCATTCAAATCCACTGTTCATTTAAATAAAGTTCACTCATTCAAATCCACTGTTCATTTAAATAAAGTTCACTCATTCAAATCCACTGTTCATTTAAATAAAGTTCACTCATTCAAATCCACTGTTCATTTAAATAAAGTTCATTCATTCAAATCCACTGTTCATTTAAATAAAGTTTTGAACGTTGCAGCTGACGGCGGTGGACTCGGTGGTGTTCAGCGTGAAGGCCGTCGATGCGGACGGAGACATGATCAGATACACCATCGACCAATCATCAGTAAGACACCTGCTGCACCTGTCACATGACCTGCTGCACCTGTCACATGACCTGCTGCACCTGTCACATGACCTGCTGTACCTGTCACATGACCTGCTGCACCTGTCACATGACCTGCTGCACCTGTCACATGACCTGCTGCACCTGTCACATGACTGGACTCACCTGCTGCACCTGTCACATGACCTGCTGTACCTGTCACATGACCTGCTGTACCTGCTGCACCTGTCACATGACCTGCTGCACCTGTCACATGACCTGCTGTACCTGTCACATGACCTGCTGTACCTGTCACATGACCTGCTGCACCTGTCACATGACCTGCTCTACCTGTCACATGACCTGCTCTACCTGTCACATGACCTGCTGCACCTGTCACATGACCTGCCGCACCTGTCACATGACCTGCTGCACCTGTCACATGACCTGCTGCACCTGTCACATGACCTGCCGCACCTGTCACATGACCTGCCGCACCTGTCACATGACCTGCTGTACCTGTCACATGACCTGCTGCACCTGTCACATGACTCAACTCACCTGCTGCACCTGTCACATGACCTGCTGTACCTGTCACATGACCTGCCGCACCTGTCACATGACCTGCCGCACCTGTCACATGACCTGCTGCACCTGTCACATGACCTGCTACACCTGTCACATGACCTGCTCTACCTGTCACATGACCTGCCGCACCTGTCACATGACCTGCTGCACCTGTCACATGACCTGCCGCACCTGTCACATGACTCAACTCACCTGCTGCACCTGTCACATGACCTGCTGTACCTGTCACATGACCTGCTGCACCTGTCACATGACCTGCTGCACCTGTCACATGACCTGCTGCACCTGTCACATGACTGGACTCACCTGCTGCACCTGTCACATGACCTGCTGTACCTGTCACATGACCTGCTGCACCTGTCACATGACCTGCTCTACCTGTCACATGACCTGCTGCACCTGTCACATGACCTGCTGCACCTGTCACATGACCTGCTCTACCTGTCACATGACCTGCTGCACCTGTCACATGACCTGCTGCACCTGTCACATGACCTGCTGTACCTGTCACATGACCTGCTGTACCTGCTGCACCTGTCACATGACCTGCTGCACCTGTCACATGACCTGCTGTACCTGTCACATGACCTGCTGCACCTGTCACATGACCTGCTGCACCTGTCACATGACCTGCTGCACCTGTCACATGACCTGCCGCACCTGTCACATGACCTGCCGCACCTGTCACATGACCTGCCGCACCTGTCACATGACCTGCCGCACCTGTCACATGACCTGCTGCACCTGTCACATGACTCAACTCACCTGCTGCACCTGTCACATGACCTGCTGTACCTGTCACATGACCTGCCGCACCTGTCACATGACCTGCCGCACCTGTCACATGACCTGCTGCACCTGTCACATGACCTGCTCTACCTGTCACATGACCTGCTGCACCTGTCACATGACCTGCTCTACCTGTCACATGACCTGCCGTACCTGTCACATGACCTGCTGCACCTGTCACATGACCTGCTGCACCTGTCACATGACCTGCTGTACCTGTCACATGACCTGCCGCACCTGTCACATGACCTGCCGCACCTGTCACATGACCTGCCGTACCTGTCACATGACCTGCCGCACCTGTCACATGACCTGCCGCACCTGTCACATGACCTGCTGCACCTGTCACATGACCTGCCGCACCTGTCACATGACCTGCCGCACCTGTCACATGACCTGCCGCACCTGTCACATGACCTGCTGTACCTGTCACATGACCTGCTGTACCTGTCACATGACCTGCTACACCTGTCACATGACCTGCTGCACCTGTCACATGACCTGCCGCACCTGTCACATGACCTGCCGCACCTGTCACATGACCTGCTGTACCTGTCACATGACCTGCTGTACCTGTCACATGACCTGCTACACCTGTCACATGACCTGCTGCACCTGTCACATGACCTGCCGCACCTGTCACATGACCTGCTGTACCTGAACTCACCTGACTGAACTCACCTGTGAACTCTCACCTGCAGCCGGACGCGTCGTTCTTCAGGATCGATCTACCGAACAGCGGGAACGTGGTCCTGGATAAACCTCTGGACTACGAGACCAGGACCCAGCTGCAGCTGCTGATCCGGGCTGAGGTAGACCTGGTTCCCCTGGTTCCCCTGGTTCCCCTGGTTCCCCTGGTAGACCTGGTTCACCTGGTAGACCTGGTAGACCTGGTAGACCTGGTTCACCTGGTTCCCCTGGTAGACCTGGTAGACCTGGTTCACCTGGTTCACCTGGTTTACCTGGTAGACCTGGTAGACCTGGTTCCCCTGGTTCACCTGGTAGACCTGGTTCACCTGGTTCCCCTGGTTCCCCTGGTTCACCTGGTAGACCTGGTTCCCCTGGTTCCCCTGGTTCCCCTGGTAGACCTGGTTCCCCTGGTAGACCTGGTACACCTGGTTCCCCTGGTAGACCTGGTTCCCCTGGTAGACCTGGTACACCTGGTTCCCCTGGTAGACCTGGTTCCCCTGGTAGACCTGGTTCACCTGGTAGACCTGGTAGACCTGGTTCCCCTGGTTCACCTGGTTCCCCTGGTAGACCTGGTAGACCTGGTTCCCCTGGTAGACCTGGTTCCCCAGGTAGACCTGGTTCCCCTGGTAGACCTGGTAGACCTGGTTCCCCTGGTAGACCTGGTAGACCTGGTTCCCCTCGTTAACCTTTAATGAATCATCAGGATGAAACCAACAGCTGATTGAAGCCGTTAGATCATTATTATTATTAGACAGTCTGTCAGAGAGGAAACAGGAAACAGGAAACAGGAAACAGGAAACAGAGAGAGGGGAATGACCTGCAGCAAAGGTTCCTGGCCACCAGGGGGCTCCACAGTTAAAGAATGAGGCATCTTAAACGTATTAATTAAAATGACTTC
This sequence comes from Scomber colias, assembly GCA_021039105.1. NCBI lineage: Eukaryota > Metazoa > Chordata > Actinopteri > Scombriformes > Scombridae > Scomber > Scomber colias. The sequence continues at coordinate 362,644 of JAJDFG010000262.1, read as the reverse complement.
CTGTACTTAAATGAGATAAACACAGATTTAATTAATAATCAATAATCTATATTTTAAAGTCAGAGTCCAGTCAGCTGATCAGAGAACCAAACCAGAAGCAGAGTCACATTAATGATCGGCATATATTACGATTCATTCATTATTATCACTTTAAATGATTAAACGTGATCATCATCAAACATCTGCTCCAAATATTATGCTTTTAATATATTTTTATACACTTTTAAAATGTTAATATATGCCTGTATTACAGCGCCCCCTCTGGTGGAACTCTGCAGCTATCTATCTAAGTTGACGTTTTATTTTGACGGTCAAACAGGAAGCAAACTCTGTGGAGAAGTTCAACACGACCGCCAACCTGACGGTGAACATCGAGGACGGAGACGACCAGTACCCTCACTTCCTGCCCTGCACACCTGTCTCTCCAGGTGTTCCTGTGTGCACCAACCCCACCTACACCGCCAACATCACCGAGACACTGCAGGTAACTTCCTGTCCCCACCTGTCCCCACCTACACCGCCAACATCACGGAGACACTGCAGGTAACTTCCTGTCCCCACCTGTCCTCACCTGTCCCCACCTACACCGCTAACATCACGGAGACACTGCAGGTAACTTCCTGTCCCCACCTGTCCCCACCTACACCGCCAACATCACGGAGACACTGCAGGTAACTTCCTGTCCCCACCTGTCCTCACCTGTCCCCACCTACACCGCCAACATCACCGAGACACTGCAGGTAACTTCCTGTCCCCACCTGTCCTCACCTGTCCCCACCTACACCGCCAACATCACGGAGACACTGCAGGTAACTTCCTGTCCCCACCTGTCCTCACCTGTCCCCACCTGTCCCCACCTGTCCCCACCTACACCGCCAACATCACGGAGACACTGCAGGTAACTTCCTGTCCCCACCTGTCCTCACCTGTCCCCACCTACACCGCCAACATCACGGAGACACTGCAGGTAACTTCCTGTCCCCACCTGTCCCCACCTACACCGCCAACATCACAGAGACACTGCAGGTAACTTCCTGCCCCCACCTGTCCCCACCTGTCTACCTGTCCTCACCTGTCCTCACCTGTTCACCTGTTCTCGCCTGTTCGTGTTTCAGGAGCTGACTCTGCAGTTTTCTCCTGGTCCAATCAGAGCAGAGGACGGAGACAGAGGACTGGACGCTCCTCTGGTCTACAGCATCCTGTCAGGTCTGTAACCGGGCTGTCGTCATGGTAACAGCCGCCATTATATCAGGCTGTAACCGGGCTGTCGTCATGGTAACAGCCACCGTTCTATCAGGCTGTAACCGTGCCGTTGTCATGGTAACAGCCGCTGTTTTATCAGGCTGTAACCGGGCTGTCGTCATGGTAACAGCCGCCGTTGTATCAGGCTGTAACCGTGCCGTTGTCATGGTAACAGCTGCTATTTGATGGTGTGTGTGTTTGACCTGCAGGTGACGATCAGGGCAGGTTTGACATTAACGAGCTCTCAGGTGAGATCACGTTAACGAGACGCGTGGACGACCGACACCTGATGCCCAGCTTCACCCTCAGAGTCATGGTACACATTCTGTTTCCTGTTTCCTGTTTCCTGTTTCCTGTTTCATTCACAACAATCACTGTTCACAAAGACAGATAAAACACTGTCCTCACCTGTCCTCACCTGTCCTCACCTGTCCTCACCTGTCCTCACCCGTCCTCACCTGTCCTCACCTGTCCTCACCTGTCCTCACCTGCAGGCGGCTCAGCAGGACGACCCTCTGAAGTACAGCGTGGTGGTGGTTCTGGTCCGGGTTCTCGGTCAGAACCTGTTCCCGCCTCTCTTCAACAGAACCATGTATAAAGGTTTCATCATCCAGAGCTCTAGTCCCGCCTCCATCGTCTCCACCTACGGGAACCAGGTGCTGCTCGTCCAGGTGTCAGACCGGGACTTCTCTGACGTAAGAACAGATGCACCTGTATGAACACCTGCTGAGTCACCACACCTGTCCACTCACACCTGTCCACTCATACCTGTCCACTCACACCTGTCCACTCACACCTGTCCACTCACACCTGTCCAATCACACCTGTCCTTTCACACCTGTCCACTCACACCTGTCCAATCACACCTGTCTGATCACACCTGTCCACTCACACCTGTCTAATCACACCTGTCCAATCACACCTGTCCACTCACACCTGTCCACTCACACCTGTCCACTCACACCTGTCTAATCACACCTGTCTAATCACACCTGTCCACTCACACCTGTCCACTCACACCTGTCCAATCACACCTGTCCAATCACACCTGTCTAATCACACCTGTCCACTCACACCTGTCCACTCACACCTGTCTAATCACACCTGTCCAATCACACCTGTCCACTCACACCTGTCCAATCACACCTGTCCACTCACACCTGTCCACTCACACCTGTCCACTCACACCTGTCCACTCACACCTGTCTAATCACACCTGTCTAATCACACCTGTCTAATCACACCTGTCCAGTCACATCTGTCCAATCACACCTGTCCAATCACACCTGTCTGATCACACCTGTCCACTCACACCTGTCCACTCACACCTGTCCAATCACACCTGTCCTTTCACACCTGTCCAATCACACCTGTCCAATCACAGGGCCTGAATCCAAACATCCGGTACTCCCTCCATCCTCCATCAGTCAGTGACGGACTGTACCACGTCACCCAGGGGGGGGTCCTGATCGCTCGAGCTGACCGACTGCGTGCCTTCGACAGACACATCCTACAGGTGACCTTTACCTGTACTGTCTCATGCTACAATACCTCAGGATTATCAATCAATCAATCAATGATGATGATGATGATGATGATGATGATGATGATGATGATGATGATGATGACTCTGCAGGTTGTTGCCAGAGATGAAGAATCAGGTGAAGAAGTTTCTGCTTCAGTGGACATCGAAGTTCTTCAGAGAGGACAACCAGGTAACACACAACACACCTGAACACACAACACACCTTAACACACACCTTAACACACACAACACACCTGAACACACACCTGAACACACACCTGAACACACACCACACCTGAACACACACCTGAACACACACAACACACCTGAACACACAACACACCTGAACACACACAACACACCTGAACACACAACACACCTGAACACACACCTGAACACACAACACACCTGAACACACACCTGAACACACACAACACACCTGAACACACACCTGAACACACAACACACCTAAACACACACCTGAACACACACCTGAACACACACCTGAACACACAACACACTTGAACACACAACTGAACACACAACTGAACACACAACACACCTGAACACACACCTGAACACACAACACACCTGAACACACAACACACAACACACCTGAACACACAACTGAACACACAACACACCTGAACACACACCTGAACACACAACACACCTGAACACACAACACACCTGAACATGCTTTCCTGCTGTAGTTCCCCGTGGTGCGTTCGCTGACATTAACTCTTTCCTGCTGTAGTTCCCCGTGGTGCGTTCGCTGACATGAGCTCTTTCCTGCTGTAGTTCCCCGTGGTGCGTTCACTGACATGATCTCTTCCTGCTGTAGTTCCCCGTGGTGCGTTCGCTGACATGAGCTCTTTCCTGCTGTAGTTCCCCGTGGTGCGTTCGCTGACATGAGCTCTTTCCTGCTGTAGTTCCCCGTGGTGCGTTCGCTGACATGAACTCTTTCCTGCTGTAGTTCCCCGTGGTGCGTTCGCTGACATGAGCTCTTTCCTGCTGTAGTTCCCCGTGGTGCGTTCGCTGACATGATCTCTTCCTGCTGTAGTTCCCCGTGGTGCGTTCGCTGACATGAACTCTTTCCTGCTGTAGTTCCCCGTGGTGCGTTCGCTGACATGAGTTCTTTCCTGCTGTAGTTCCCCGTGGTGCGTTCGCTGACATGAGTTCTTTCCTGCTGTAGTTCCCCGTGGTGCGTTCGCTGACATGAACTCTTTCCTGCTGTAGTTCCCCCGTGGTGCGTTCGCTGACATGAACTCTTTCCTGCTGTAGTTCCCCGTGGTGCGTTCGCTGACATGAGCTCTTTCCTGCTGTAGTTCCCCGTGGTGCGTTCGCTGACATGAACTCTTTCCTGCTGTAGTTCCCCGTGGTGCGTTCGCTGACATGAGCTCTTTCCTGCTGTAGTTCTCCATGGTGCGTTCGCTGACATGAGTTCTTTCCTGCTGTAGTTCCCCGTGGTGCGTTCGCTGACATGAGTTCTTTCCTGCTGTAGTTCCCCGTGGTGCGTTCGCTGACATGAGTTCTTTCCTGCTGTAGTTCCCCGTGGTGCGTTCGCTGACATGAACTCTTTCCTGCTGTAGTTCCCCGTGGTGCGTTCGCTGACATTAACTCTTTCCTGCTGTAGTTCCCCGTGGTGCGTTCGCTGACATGAGCTCTTTCCTGCTGTAGTTCCCCGTGGTGCGTTCGCTGACATTAACTCTTTCCTGCTGTAGTTCCCCGTGGTGCATTCGCTGACATGAGCTCTTTCCTGCTGTAGTTCCCCGTGGTGCGTTCGCTGACATGATCTCTTCCTGCTGTAGTTCCCCGTGGTGCGTTCGCTGACATGATCTCTTCCTGCTGTAGTTCCCTGTGGTGCGTTCGCTGACATGAACTCTTTCCTGCTGTAGTTCCCCGTGGTGCGTTCGCTGAGGAGCAGCTGTTCGGGGATGTGGACGGCAGGCTGGCGGGAGGAATCGCTGCCATGTTCGTGTTGCTGTTTCTTTCGGCTCTTCTGTTTCTCCTCCTTCGAATCATCCGGAGACGACGACAACGAGAACCCGATGAACGAGGAGCCATAACCCTCGGAAAACATCCCGGCGGGGTAAAAACTGACCTTTAAAACTTTACAAGAAGTCTGACGACAGAATCTGTGAATTACATAAAAACAGTTAATGTTACTTTCTGTAAAACAACCAGAGACACATTATAGGCTTAGTGTGAAGGATGATGGGAAGGTTCAGAGTGGTCCAGGCTGGACCTGAGGGGGGGGGGGGGGGGGGGGGGGGGGAACCCTGGACCTGAGGGGGGGAACTCTGGGCCTGAGGGGGGTAAACCTGGACCTGAGGGGGGGGTAACCCTGGACCTGAGGGAGGGTAACCCTGGACCTGAGGGGGGGGGTAACCCTGGACCTGGCGGGGGGGGGGGTAACCCTGGACCTGAGGGGGGGTAACCCTGGACCTGAGGGGGGGGGGGGTAACCCTGGACCTGAGGGGGGGGGGGGGTAACCCTGGACCTGAGGGAGGGTAACCCTGGACCTGAGGGGGGGGGTAACCCTGGACCTGGCGGGGGGGGGTAACCCTGGACCTGAGGGGGGGGGTAACCCTGGACCTGAGGGAGGGTAACCCTGGACCTGAGGGGGGGGGGTAACCCTGGACCTGAGGGGGGGGGTAACCCTGGACCTGCTAACACTGTGTTTCCTGTTCATCTCTGTAGAGTTGTCTCTGGTTTCCCGCGGTGAGTTCAAAGACTCGTCTTCATGTCGTGAATCTGAGTGTTTGGTGTTCGTTTACATGTTTAAACTCAACGGCCACTTTATGAAGGACACCGAGCCGGTACCGGGCCGGTACCGGTCTGGTACCGGTCTGGTACCGGGCTGATATGGGCTGGTACAGGGTTGGTACCGGTCTTGTACCGGTCTGGTACAGGGTTGGTACCGGGCTGGTACCGGGCTGGTACCGGTCTGGTACCGGGCTGGTACCGGGCTGGTACCGCGTTGGCACCGGGCTGGTACCGCGCTGGCACCGGGCTGGTAACGGGCTGGTACCGGGCTGATATGGGCTGGTACAGGGTTGGTACCGGTCTGGTACCGCGTTGGTACCGGGCTGCTACCGGGTTGGTACCGGGCTAATATGGGCTGGTACCGGTCTGGTACCGCTTTGGTACCGGTCTGGTACCGCGTTGGTAGGTTGGTACTGGGCTGGTACCGGGCCCTCCTGTGTTTGGGTTCCGGTTCTGTGACCCCTGACCCTCGTTCTGATGCTCAGTTTGAACGTCAGCTGGTCTACAAGCTGCCGTGTGATTGGCTGATGAACGAGCAGGTGACCAGGTGACCCTAGTAAAGTGGCTAATGGGTGATTACGTTTATCAGTAAACAGGAAGTGTTCCTCTCCAGAATAAAATACCCCTGACCCCTGACCTCTGACCCCTGACCCCTGACCTCTGTGATTGGCAGGTGGGCTCCGGCCGGCCGGTGTTCTCCATGGACGAGATGTCCTACGACCCGCGAGCTGTTCGGTCAGGAGTTCGAGTCCTCGGGGTCGGGAGGTCTCCACGGCCGGCAGGGCGTCTACACGCGGAGACAGTCTCTGCAGGGCCCGCCCCCTTCATCATCATCATCATCATCATCAGCCGTCATCCTCGACCCGGGAAGCGGCTTCAGGTCTCACATGGATCAGTTTCCCGCCTCGGAGCCGCGCCGCCTCTCCGTGGTGAAGGAGGAGTCTCAGACCGATGACATCACAGCAATGACATCACAGACGAGCCAGTTATACGAGAACCCGTACAGAACGATGGCGCCGGTGATCTGCCTCTCCGGGGACGAGTCCAGCTCCGACGACCTCCCGTAGACACAGCAGCCAATCAGAGGACAGGACTGTAGTCACCTGAGCGACAAACTTTAAACACACCTGAACGACCAGCAGAGACTGTGATGTGTTCAGGGCCAGCCTGTTTCTCTGTGATGTGTTCAGGGTCAGCCTGTTCCTCTGTGATGTGTTCAGGGTCAGCCTGTTTCTCTGTGATGTGTTCAGGGTCAGCCTGTTTCTCTGTGATGTGTTCAGGGTCAGCGTGTTTCTCTGTGATGCGTTCAGGGTCAGCCTGTTTCTCTGTGATGCGTTCAGGGTCAGCCTGTTCCTCTGTGATGTGTTCAGGGTCAGCGTGTTTCTCTGTGATGCGTTCAGGGTCAGCCTGTTTCTCTGTGATGTGTTCAGGGTCAGCGTGTTTCTCTGTGATGTGTTCAGGGTCAGCGTGTTACTCTGTGATGCGTTCAGGGCCAGCCTGTTTCTCTGTGATGTGTTCAGGGTCAGCCTGTTTCTCTGTGATGTGTTCAGGGTCAGCGTGTTTCTCTGTGATGTGTTCAGGGTCAGCGTGTTACTCTGTGATGCGTTCAGGGTCAGCCTGTTTCTCTTTTTACAGCTACATCCAGAAAACATCACAACTTTTAACTGAAATTGTTTGACTTCTTAGTTTATTTCCATAAAACGTCTCCTAGAGTGAACAAATATGCAAAGTAAGGACCTGTGTGAATAACATGGATAGATAGATAGACAGATAGATAGATAGATAGATAGATAGATAGATAGATAGATAGATAGATAGATAGATAGATTACATTTTAAAATCATCTATTGATTGTAAAAAGGTTTCTTTGGTGAAGTGATCAGATTGTTTCATGAAGAATAAAACATCTGAACCATCTGATCATCGTTCTGATCTCTGACTCAGAGCAGCAGCTCCCCCTGCTGGTCACACCAGAGCATGACTGACGCTAGCAGCATAAAGTTACTATACAGTAAGTATACAGTATAAGTATATAATGTTATATATAATATAGTATATAACACTACATACAGTACAGAGGAGGTTATTAACAAATGAAGAGCAGCCAAATAAATTCAGTAAAAGCACAAATTATATGTTTTGATAGTTTTCTTATTATTGGAGTCACAGATGTTCAGTTTCCCTTTGTGTATCTGGTATTTCCTGGAGGGGTGTGATTGGGAGGAACGCCCCCCCGATCTGAACCCGAGCGGTGTTCTGTTATTGGACTTCTGTGCTGGTCACGGATTGTCCATAACGAACACCATGTTCAAGCATAAGGTGGGGGGGGGGGGGTCCATATGTGCACTTGGCACCAGGACACCCTAGGCCGCAGTTCGATGATTGACTTTGTAGTCGTATCGTCGGACTTGCGGCCGCATGTCTTGGACACTCGGGTGAAGAGAGGGGCGGAGCTGTCAGCTGATCACCACCTGGTGGTGAGTTGGCTCCGATGGTGGGGGGGGGGGGGGGATGCCGGTCAGACCTGGCAGACCCAAACGTATTGTGAGGGTCTGCTGGGAACGTCTGGCAGAGTCTCCTGTCAGAGAGAGTTTCAACTCCCACCTCCGGGAGAGCTTCGACCATGTGCCGGGGGAGGCGGGCGACATTGAGTCCGAGTGGGCCATGTTCCGTGCCTCCATTGTTAAGGCGGGCCGACCGGAGCTGTGGCCGCAAGGTGGTCGGTGCCTGCCGGGGCGGCAATCCCCGAACCCGTCAAGCTGAAGAAGGAGTCCTATAGGACCTTATTGGCCTGTGGGACTCCGGAGGCAGCAGACAGGTACCGGCAGGCCAAGCGGAGCTCAGCTGCAGCGGTCGCTGAGGCAACAACCCGGACATGGGAGGAGTTCGGTGAGGCCATGGAGAACGACTCCCGGACGGCTTCGAAGAGATTCTGGACCACCATCCGACGTCTCAGGAGGGGGAAGCAGTGCACCGTCAACACTGTGTACGGTGGGGACGGTGCGCTGCTGACCTCGACTCGGGACGTTGTGGATCGGTGGAAGGAATACTTCGAAGACCTCCTCAATCCCACCAACACGCCTTCCGGTAAGGAAGCAGGGCTGGGGGACTCGGGTGTGGGCTCTCCTATCTCTGGGGCTGAGGTCACCTCAGGGCCCCGGGGGTGGATGAGATCCGCCCCGAGTTCCTCAAGGCCCTGGATGTTGTGGGGCTGTCATGGTTGACATGACTCTGCAGCATCGCGTGGACATCGGGGGCAGTGCCTCTGGATTGGCAGACTGGGGTGGTGGTCCCTCTTTTTAAGAAGGACCGGAGTGTGTGTTCCAACTACAGGGGGATCACACTCCTCAGCCTCCCTGGTAAGGTCTATTCGGGGGTGCTGGAGAGGAGGGTCCGTCGGGTAGTCGAACCTCGGATTCAGGAGGAGCAGTGTGGTTTTCGTCCGGGCCGTGGAACTGTGGACCAGCTCTACACCCTCTGCAGGATCCTTGAGGGTGCATGGGGCCCAACCAGTCCACATGTGTTTTGGGGACTTGGAGAAGGCATTTGACCGTGTCCCTCGGGGAGTCCTGTGGGGGGTTCTCCGGGAATACGGGGTATCGGACCCCCTGATACGGGCCGTCCGTTCCCTGTATGACCGGTGTCAGAGCTTGGTCCACATTGCCGGCAATAAGTCGGACTTGTTTCCAGTGAGGGTTGGACTCCGCCAGGGCTGCCCTTTGTCACCGATCCTGTTCACTTCATGGAGGAAGTGGCTGGGGAGAGGGAAGTCTGGGCTTCCTGCTTCCTGCTGCCCCCCCGACCCGACCAGGGTCAGAGGAAGAGGACGGAACAGTTCACACATCAGGATTATATCTATGATCAGTTAGTAAAACACTATCAGCCAAATTAGACTGAACGACAATCACCTGATGAGATCATTATAATTATTATTATTATTTATAGATTAGACAGAGGAGCGTTTATGAATGGGGAGTTTAAGTCAACTTTAACTGAATTCATTAACAGTCATCACTTCCTGTTTTTGACAGAAAATGAAACTTTTCTGAAGCAGAAAGAGGAAGTGAGAAACCTGAGTCACATGATCACTGATCTGTAACAGCCAGGAAACGACCTGCTGCACCTTCACAATAAGAGACCACACAGCCCAACATGCTAACCCTAACACACTAATATTAATAAAGAGAGATTATATAATAATCTATAGATTAACATAAAGAGAGATTATATAATAATCTATAGATTAACATAGAGAGAGATTATATAATAATCTATAGATTAATCTACAGAGATTATATAATAACAGACTGTAGCATTTTATTTTGTGTCTCGGGATTCTGTGACAGGAAGTGGAAGCAGTAAGTGACTCGGGTTGTCTCGGGTGAGTTCGGGTGAGTTCGGCTCTGAGTTCCTGTAACTTCAGTCTGAGCTCGTGTCTGCTGAGTTCCGGTCCTGTTGCTTTATTTCTTTGATTGATTGATTGGTGACGTCACTGTTACCACTTAATCACCACTTTCACCGACGCACGAGCGCAGTTAGTGCACCGGGACCGGGATCTAAACCAGGACCGGGATCCAAAGCGGGACCGGGATCCAAACCAGGACCGGGACCGGGATCCAAAGCGGGACCGGGATCCAAAGCGGGACCGGGATCTAAACCAGGACCGGGACCGGGATCCAAAGCGGGACCGGGACCGGGATCCAAAGCGGGACCGGGATCTAAACCAGGACCGGGACCGTGTTCCAAACCAGGACCGGGACTGGGACCGGGATCAGGTCTGTTCTGGTCTCATGTTGTTTCGGTTCGTTTGTCAGAATCTGACTCAGATCATGAAGTTGGTCCCCAGAACAATGTTATATATTATATTATATATATTGTTATATATCACTGTCACTGATCAGTGATCAGTGATATATATATTATGTATTATATATATTATGTATTATATATATTATGTATTATAATATATATAATACATTGTGAGTCTTGCAGTAAAGGATTGTTTTCAGGTTTTAGCAACTATTATGTATTTTAGTTTATTAATAAATATTCATATGAAACTGAACCAGAGTCAGTTTCCTACATTTAATAACATTTAATAATATTTAATAATTTTTAATAATATTTAATAAGATGTAATACTGGGACTCAAACAGACTCTGGTCTCGTCTCACTAACTTCCCAAAAACAAAACGTTTAAGGAACAAACTCTGAAACGTTCAGAAAACGTTTCAGTGGTTAACTCATAATAATAATTAAAGCTGCAAGCAGCGTGAACGCGCCCTCGCGCCCCCCTGCATGCCGGTTTACAGATATAACACGGCTTCACGCTGGTCAGCGATCATAATATTAATATTATTAATAATAATAATATTAATAATACTATTAATGTGTGTATTACTGTGTGTGTGTGTGTGTATTACTGTGTGTGTGTGTGTTAATGTGTGTATTACTGTGTGTGTGTGTGTGTGTGTGTGTGTGTGTTAATGTGTGTATTACTGTGTGTTACTGTGTGTGTGTGTAATATGTGTGTGTGTCAGCATGAGTGCGGCTCCGAGGAGGATCCGGTTGAAGCCCTGGCTCGTGGCTCAGGTGAACAGCGGCAGGTTTGCAGGTCTGCAGTGGATCACTTCGGATCAGAGACTCTTCCAGATCCCCTGGAGACACGCCACGCGCCACATGCCACGTCTGAGGAGGAGAACACCATCTTTAAGGTCTGACCCTGACCCCTGACCTCTGACCCTGACCCCTAACCCTGACTTCCTGTCTGTAAACATTCATTTCAGAATAAATTGAAGACATTTCACATTAAAATACAAACTTTCATTGATGAAGCTAATCACTAAATCACTAAATCACTAACTTGTTGATATTCAGTCAATAAACCGTCAAAGACAGGGAAGTGACATCATCAGCTCTGTCACAGCTGATGATGTCACTTATATATGTGTGTAGGCCTGGGCCCTAGAGACAGGGAAGTATCAGGAGGGTGTGGACGAGCCTGATCCTGCCAAGTGGAAAGCGAACCTTCGCTGCGCTCTGAACAAGAGTCGAGAGTTCAAGCTGAAATACGACGGGACCAAAGACACACCGCTGCAACCCTACAAGATCTACGAGGTCTGTGAGCAGCACACACACACAGGTGAGACACACACACACACACACACTAGAGGTAAGATCTTACGCCCGAGCCCGAGTCCGAACCCGACCCGGCCCGAAACCAAAATATCAATGATTACATTCGGGTCGGGTCGGGTCGGGCTTCTCTCTCGCCAACTTTTTTTTAAAATAAATATATATTTATGTATTATGTATATTAAAACGATGTATGGATATTAAACTAAGGAATACTTATAAAATATAATAAAATAAATAATTTGGATAAAACAGAGAAGGCGCTGTATGGTAATTGCCGATGTTCAAGAGGACAAGACCCGAGACTGAACTCCCGCACAATACGCACTTTACACCGAGATGACCGCCCTGGACCACCTACCTCAGCAGGTCTGACTTCTCAAACAGCAGCTGGTCCAGAAACATGTACGAATGGATTCATCCGTGCGTCTCCAGCGGAGGATTTTTAAAGTCTGTTTGTTTCCACCTTTAGTAACGAAGACTATAGTGAACCTGCTGCGCTCTGGAGGCTTTACCCCAGAGACCTGCTGCTGCTGCTGCTCCTCTCCTTGTCAGAGAATATGCATCTTACAGTCTTGTTTAACTGGGAGAATTCGTTACAAAAGACTTTAAAGGCTTTAATTTGTTATCATTATGCACAGGCATCGTCACAAATGGGATCACACAAATCGCAACCAGTCCCTTTTCCCGGAGCAGTGCTCTGTCCGGCTCTGACTGACGCAAATATAACATTTCGGGTTTTTTCGGGCTCGGGCCTGCAAATCAAGTTAATTGATCGGGCTCGGGCCGGGTCGGGCTTTAATACCCTCGGGCCTGGGTCGGGTCGGGCTGGATTTTTTAGGCCCGATCTTACCTCTAACACACACACACACACACACACACACACACACACACACACACACACACACACACAGGTGGGACACACACACACACACACACACACAGTAATACATATACACACACACAGGTGGGACACACACACACACACACACACACACCTTCGGAAATAATTTTTCTTCAAACTGTTTCAGATGCTGCTGAAGACGATGAAGACGAGGTGAGAAACACTCTTCATCTTATTATAATGATAATGTTAATAACATTATTATTAATATTATATTATATTACTATATAATATTATATTAATTAATATATTAATATTATTAATATATTATTATTAATAACATTAATAATATTAATAACATTAATAACATTAATAATATTAATAACATTAATAATAATATATTAAATATTTTAAATCTTCTCAGATGCCGAATCTGATGGATCTGACGCTCAGTGAGTAACAGCTGCTTTTACTTCAGGGTCACCATGGAAACGCAGTGGTTAATGATGTCATGTGATGATGTCATGTGATGATGTCATGTGTTGTCAGATCCCAGGATCAGTGACCCCCCCGCCTTCACCTCCTTCCCGGCTCACAGTGACGTGAACCTGTTCACCAACGAGACCTTCGGACCCGTCGTGACCTCTGACCTCCCCATGACCTCTGACCTCCCTATGACCTCTGACCTCCCCATGACCTCTGACCTCCCTATGACCTCTGACCCCCCTCAGCAGGACTTCCAGCCTCAGGGCGCCTTGGGTCCGATGGGGGTCCAGAACCAGTCCTGCAAGTACGACCTGCTGAACAGCATCCCGTGTGAGTATGACCTCTGACCTTTCAGGGGGACAGGAAGTGGATCCTGAGGTTCAGGGTCGTAAACTAAACTCAAGTTTCTAATTAAAAGAACCGGTTGAATAAAAATGTCTTTGTGTTGGCGTAGTAACAGATCTGGACCTGAAGATCCAGTACCGCGGCCGGACCGCGGGCTCTCTGACCGTCAGCAACCCTCAGGGCTGCCGGCTCTACTACGGACACCTGGAGCCCACCCCCGAGCAGGTGGACCTGTTCGGACCCGTGGACCTGCAGCAGGTCCGGTTTCCGGGGACGACGGAGCTCCAGAACCAGAAGCAGCAGCTGTACACCAACGCGCTGCTGGACGTGATGGACCGAGGCCTGATCCTGGAGATCGTGGAGCAGGACATCTACGCGGTCCGCCTCTGTCAGTGCAAAGTGTTCTGGTCCGGACCCGGCGTTCCCGAACAGGGTCCTCCCAATCCCATAGAGAGGGAGAAGAAGATCCGAGTGTTCAGCCTGAACGACTTCCTGCAAGGTGAGGAGCTGCTCTGACCCAGACTCTGCCGGTCCGGCTCTCTGACCCGCCTCGTGTTTAATCTGTGTGTGATCCTCAGGACTCATCCTGTTCCAGAAGGGCGAAGCTCCGAACCCTCCGCCCTTCGAGGTCTACTTCTGTTTCGGGGAGGACTGGCCCGACAAGAAACCCAAAGAGAAGAAACTGATCATGGTGCAGGTCAGCACGCGGCCTCTGGGGGGCGCTCAGACATAACCCTCACACATTAAAGATTCAATGACTTCCTGTTAGGAGTTTAGCTCCGAGTCTGTCGATGAGGCGGTCGGCTACCAAACCGCTCCGATGACCAGAGACTTAAACTGTTTAAGAACTTAAATGATGAAATAAGATATATATATATAAATATATATGATAATATATTTATTATAAAATAATCTTTAATTAACTGAAATGTTTACAATGAAAAACGATGCAGGTTAGTTCAGTTCCTTCTGATATCATGAACATGTGCAGCCAGTGAAAGGACACATTATTATTATCAGCTGATTGTCTTCAGTTCTTCAGTTCTTCAGTTCTTCAGTAACCGGGTTCTCTGGTCTCAGGTGGTTCCTGTGGTGGCCCGGATCCTGACTGAGATGTTCTCTGGAGAACTGAACTGGTCCACCGACAGCATCCGGCTGCAGATCTCTCACCCGGACGTCAAGGACCAGACGGTGGAGCAGTTCAAGGAGCTGCAGAGGCTCCTGCAGAGCCAGAACATCCAGGGGCCCTGGACCCCCAACGGACTCTGAACAGGACGGCTCAGCAGATCCAGGACACGCACTCGGGGTGGTCCACTTCCTGTCCCACTGTGAACTCTGAGATCCTGGATCTGTTCCAGGTCTACAAACGTTTTAACAGATCGATCAATAACCAAATGTTAAGTGAACAAACTGAGGTCATCAGCTGATCGCCCGTAAGGGAACATCTGATCAATAACTGATCAATAACTGATCAATAACATCTGATCAATAACATCTGATCAATAACAGCTGATCAATAACAGCTGATCAATAACAGCTGATCAATAACTGATCAATAACATCTGATCAATGACTGATCAATAACATCTGATCAATAACATCTGATCAATAACTGATCAATAACATCTGATCAATAACTGATCAATAACATCTGATCAATAACAGCTGATCAATAACAGCTGATCAATAACAGCTGATCAATGACTGTCAGACTTCATTAAATGCCGCTGCAGTGTTTTCTTGTTTTAATAAAGTCATCGAGCTTCATCCTTTCTACGGTTGTTCTTTGATCAGCTGATCAATAACTATAAATATTGATTATCAGTGACATCACCAATCAGACATCAAGGTTCTGCTCGTGTGATTGGCTCCTGATCTGTGAGCCGGAGTCAGTACGGTTCTTTCTACAGGAAGTGTGTCAAGACTGAAGGTTCTGCATTTCAGAATAAAGTTACTGAATTTAAAAAGTTAGTAATCTTTCTTCTTCTAGAACTGCTGTAGATGTTCTCCCACTCTGAGTCTGGTTCTGAGGGTTCTACCTGTTAAAAGATCACTTTAAGGGTACTGGGACCGGTACCGGTACCAGTTGGTATGGGTATCACTTTAAGGATACTGGGACTGGTACCCATAAAGTCCCAGTATCCTTAAATTGATACCCATACCAACTGAAACTAGTCCAAGTACCAACTGAGTACTTCATTGATACCCATAGCAACTGGTACCGGTACCAGTTGGTATGGGTATCACTTTAAGGGTACTGGTACCAGTTGGTATGGGTATCACTTTAAGGGTACTGGGACTGGTACCAGTTGGTATGGGTATCACTTTAAGGGGACTGGTACCAGTTGGTATGGGTATCGCTTTAAGGGTACTGGGACTGGTACCAGTTGATATGGGTATCACTTTAAGGGTACCAGTTGACCTCCAGGTGACCTGGACTGGTACCGTTACCAGTTGGTATGGGTATCATTTTAAGGGTACCTGGACTGGTACCAGTACGAGTACCAGTTGGTATGAGTATCATTTTAAGGGTACCTGGACTGGTACCCGGTACCAGTCCAGGTACCCTTAAAGTGATGCCCATAACTGGACTGGTACCGGTACCAGTCCAGGTACCCTTAAAATGATACTCATACCAAGTGGTACCGGTACCAGTTGGTATGGGTATCACTTTAAGGATACTGGGACTGGTACCCATAAAGTCCCAGTACCTTAAAGTGGGTATCACTTTAAGGATACTGGGACTGGTACCCATAAAGTCCCAGTACCTTAAAGTGATACCCATACCAACTGGTACCGGTACCAGTTGCTATGGGTATCACTTTAAGGGTACTGGTACCAGTTGGTATGGGTATCACTTTAAGGGGACTGGTACCAGTACCAGTTTGTATGGGTATCACTTTAAGGGTACTGGGACTGGTACAAGTTGATATGGGTATCACTTTAAGGGTACTGGGACCAGTTGGTATGGGTATCACTTTAAGGGTACTGGGACTGGTACTGGTACCAGTTGGTATGTTTATCACTTTCAGGGTACTGGTACTAGTTGGTATGGGTATCACTTTAAGGGTACTGGGACTTGTACCAGTACCAGTTGGTATGGGTATCACTTTAAGGGTACTGGGACTGGTACAAGTTGATATGGGTATCACTTTAAGGGTACTGGTACCAGTTGGTATGGGTATCACTTTAAGGGTACTGGGACTGGTACTGGTACCAGTTGGTATGTTTATCACTTTCAGGGTACTGGTACTAGTTGGTATGGGTATCACTTTAAGGTTACTGGTACCGGTACCAGTTGGTATGGGTATCACTTTAAGGGTACTGGGACTGGTACAAGTTGATATGGGTATCACTTTAAGGGTACTGGTACCAGTTTGTATGGGTATCACTTTAAGGGTACTGGGACTGGTACTGGTACCAGTTGGTATGTTTATCACTTTCAGGGTACTGGTACTAGTTGGTATGGGTATCACTTTAAGGGTACTGGTACCGGTACCAGTTGGTATGGGTATCACTTTAAGGGTACTGGGACTGGTACTGGTACCAGTTGGTATGTTTATCACTTTCAGGGTACTGGGACTGGTACCAGTTGGTATGGGTATCACTTTAAGGGTACCTGGACTTGTACCAGTACCAGTTGGTATGGGTATCACTTTAAGGGTACTGGGACTGGTACAGACATTCAGGGACCTCTCAGGGTTAGGGGTTGGGGGGGGGCAGGGTTAGGGGTCAGGGACCTCTCAGGGTTAGGGGTCAGGGACCTCTCAGGGTTAGGGGTCAGGGACCTCTCAGGGTTAGGGGTTGGGGGGAGGGGGGGCAGGGTTAGGGGTCAGGGACCTCTCAGGGTTAGGGGTTGGGGGGGGGGGCAGGGTTAGGGGTCAGGGACCTCTCAGGGTTGGGGGTTGGGGGGGGGGGCAGGGTTAGGGGTCAGGGACCTCTCAGCAGGATATAGACACAATGAGGCCACAGCCACAGGTCTTGGCTTCATGCAGTCCAAATTTGGAGTCAAAAGACCAAAAGATGAATTTTTCTGAATTATTTTTCAACAGGTATGTCCATGCGTTTTCCTCAGGTCCTTTTTGGAGACTCCAAATGGACACTTGGTTACCATGGTTACCAAAGCTGTATAACCACAATCAAACACCTATAACTTCACAACCCCTTTGCCTACAATCAAAATCTTGGTCTCTAATGAAAGCTGACGCCATATTATTATTATTATTAATATTATTAATATTATTATTATTATTACATATAACCATATTTTTTTGTTTGGCCATATCTATCTATCTATCTATCTGTTTATTTTGTTATAAGTCATATGTCAAGTCGAAGAAGAACCAACCGTGTACCAAAATGCCGAGTGCGTAATGATATATGGTTCAACTCTTTTACGCACCGGGCGCACGCCGGTTACGCTTGGAGTTTGTTTATGGACAGCCAAACTTAATAGCTTAGTGTCATACACCGTTGGAAACCTCAGACTATTGGCTAAAAGGTTATCAACTTCATTTCACCGAATATTTCCATAGGCTAGAACAGCAGTCAATCAAAGCCACTTTGTCGTCGGTCACATGTCCTCATTGGCTTTGGAGACATGTAGATAAAGTCCTGAGTCATAAGATGATCGTTGTGGATAAAGAGAAGACTTTGAAGGTATGTAGCATTATAGCTTTTCTTACTTAGCTCAGGGGCTAGCCGAGCTAACCGCTAATACTATTACGGCTGTGAGCAACCATATAAGTCGTGAGTGGTCTTGAATGAATCAGGACAATCTAAGCTTTCTAACAATGTACGGCATGAATATATATGTTTAAGGGTTGGTGTTTAAAACATTCAGAAGAACTTGTGGCTACCTCCTAACTTCCGACCCGTCCCGTAGACAGAACAGCATGTGTTAAGAGGTTAAGGGTACTGGGACTGGTACCAGTACCAGTTGGTATGGGTATCACTTTAAGGGTACCTGGACTGGTACCAGTTGGTATGGCCATCACTTTAAGGGCACTGGGACTGGGACTGGTACCAGTTGGTATGGGTATCACTTTAAGGGTACTGGGACTGGTACCAGTTGGTATGGGTATCACTTTAAGGGTACTGGGACCGGTACCAGTTGGTATGGGTATCACTTTAAGGGTACTGGGACTGGTACCAGTTGGTATGGGTATCACTTTAAGGGTACTGGTACTGGTACCAGTTGGTATGGGTATCACGTTAAGGGTACTGGGACTGGTACCAGTTGGTATGGGTATCACTTTAAGGGTACTGGGACCGGTACCAGTTGGTATGGGTATCACTTTAAGGGTACTGGGACTGGTACCAGTTGGTATGGGTATCACTTTAAGGGTACTGGTACTGGTACCAGTTGGTATGGGTATCACGTTAAGGGTACTGGGACTGGTACCAGTTGGTATGGGTATCACTTTAAGGGTACTGGGACCGGTACCAGTTGGTATGGGTATCACTTTAAGGGTACTGGGACTGGTACCAGTTGGTATGGGTATCACTTTAAGGGTACTGGTACTGGTACCAGTTGGTATGGGTATCACGTTAAGGGTACTGGGACTGGTACCAGTTGGTATGGGTATCACTTTAAGGGTACCTGGACTGGTACCAGTTGGTATGGGTATCACTTTAAGGGTACTGGTACTGGTACCAGTTGGTATGGGTATCACTTTATGGGTACTGGGACTGGTACCAGTTGGTATGGGTATCACTTTAAGGGTACTGGTACCGGTACCAGTTGGTATGGGTGTCACTTTAAGGGTACTGGGACTGGTACCAGTTGGTATGGGTATCACTTTAAGGGTACTGGGACTGGTACCGGTACCGGGCTCTGATTAAAGTCTACAAAGTGAAGCGGGTCGTTTTCGTTGTTTCAGTTGTTTTTTTATTGTTTACAACAAGGCTACATCACCAATGATGTCATGGTGTCAGTCTCTGTGTCTCATTTCCCAGAGTTCACTCTGTCTCACTTTGTGGCAAAACAACTAAAATTCAACCAAATCTTAAAAAGGTCAAAGGTGACGCCAAATCCTCCAGCATCAAGCTCCCACAGGCAGCCGCTCAGCCAAAAGCATCATGGGATATCGTTTGGCTCTTCGTATGGCACGGACAAAAAACATCACGACCAAAGTCCAAAAAATAAATCTTCTCTTAAAAACTGTTGACCAGGCACATCCTCCATTATTACTGATGATGATCCGGATCAGCTCCGCCTCCTGGACCCGACCCCGCCCACCTGACACCTGCTGCAGGTGAGGTCGGGGGGGGTCGACTCCTCCTCAGTTAGTCTGTCCAATCAGTCCTCACTGTCTGTCCACCTCAGAGTGATTCGTCCAGTCCCACATTCAAAGTCCCATCTTCATCATCATCATCATCATCATCGTCATCATCACCTCGTCCCTTTGGATCCTCGTCTGCAGTCGCAGCTTTTTGCCGTCACCTCTGAATGTTGGCCAACAAAAGATTTAACCTGAAGAAGAAAACAGTTTTTACTTTCATGATTATTCAACGTGAAACAAACACCTGTGTGAGGTCACCTGTGTGAGTCGTTACCTGTGTGAGGTCACCTGTGTGAGGTCACCTGTGTGAGGTCACCTGTGTGAGTCCTTACCTGTGTGAGGTCACCTGTGTTACCTGTGTGAGGTCACCTGTGTGAGTCGTTACCTGTGTGAGGTCACCTGTGTGAGGTCACCTGTGTGAGGTCACCTGTGTGAGTCGTTATCTGTGTGAGGTCACCTGTGTGAGTCGTTACCCTTTGTGAGGTCACCTGTGTGAGTCGTTACCTGTGTGAGGTCACCTGTGTGAGGTCACCTGTGTGAGTCGTTACCCTTTGTGAGGTCACCTGTGTGAGTCGTTACCTGTGTGAGGTCACCTGTGTGAGGTCACCTGTGTTACCTGTGTGAGTCGTTACCTGTGTGAGGTCACCTGTGTGAGTCGTTACCTGTGTGAGGTCACCTGTGTGAGTCGTTACCTGTGTGAGGTCACCTGTGTGAGTCGTTACCCTTTGTGAGGTCACCTGTGTGAGTCGTTACCCTTTGTGAGGTCACCTGTGTGAGTCGTTACCTGTGTGAGGTCACCTGTGTTACCTGTGTGACGTTACCCGTGTGAGTCGTTACCCGTGTGAGTCGTTACCTGTGTGAGTCGTTACCTGTGTGAGTCGTTACCTGTGTGAGGTTACCTGTGTGAGGTCACCTGTGTGAGTCGTTACCTGTGTGAGTCGTTACCTGTGTGAGGTTACCTGTGTGAGGTCACCTGTGTGAGTCGTTACGTGTGAGGTTACCTGTGTGAGGTCACCTGTGTGAGTCGTTACCTGTGTGAGTCGTTACCTGTGTGAGGTTACCTGTGTGAGGTCACCTGTGTGAGTCGTTACCTGTGTGAGTCGTTACCTGTGTGAGGTCACCTGTGTGAGTCGTTACCTGTGTGAGTCGTTACCTGTGTGAGGTTACCTGTGTGAGGTCACCTGTGTGAGGTCACCTGTGTTACCTGTGTGAGTCGTTACCTGGTGGTGTATGTAGGTGTCAACTATCGGAACAGTCTGGTGAACTCTCTGATGGCCCAGCACACCTGTTTACACTCCTCAGCGCTGCAGACAGGAAACAGTTACACGCGTCAGACTGATGCTGTTGCCATGGTTACAGAAACTCTGATAAACATGGGATGTGTTTCACTGTGCAGGTGAAACAGTTACAGCGTGTCTATGATCGGGCTGCTCAGGTGAGCTGTGTTTTATATTACTAGCTGCAGACTCAGCAGGAAGCAGATCCTCACACTTCATTACCGGTTCAGAGTCTTTAAGACTTATCGCCACGATGCAGCCGTTGCCACGGAGACGCAGGTACACTTATTCACGCTTTTATTTCTAACAGATCAAACAACTACAGAGCTGAGCTTAAGCTTTTAATTAATGTTAATTTTTACTGAATGTCTTTTTTTACTTTGAACCTCATGCCTTGTTTGGAAGGTGCTCTATAAATACGTTATTATTATTATTATTATATGTTTATAGATATTAGTGGATCAGGTCCATGTTCCCTCAGCACAGCGACACACATCACCTGTTGGTGTTTTTCATCAGCTCCTCACTTTAACAGAAGTTGGACAAATAAGTTAAGATGCAGACGACAAAACATGATGTGGACCGAGTTCTGAAGTCAAGATGCTGCTGCTGTAAAGCTCTACTGCTGCTGTAAAGCTCTACTGCTGCTGTAAAGCTCTACTGCTGCTGTAAAGCTCTACTGCTGTAAAGCTCTGCTGCTGCTGTAAAGCTCTGCTGCTGTAAAGCTCTGCTGCTGCTGTAAAGCTCTGCTGCTGCTGTAAAGCTCTGCTGCTGCTGTAAAGCTCTGCTGCTGCTGTAAAGCTCTGCTGCTGCTGTAAAGCTCTACTGCTGCTGTAAAGCTCTGCTGTAAAGCTGTGCTGCTGCTGTAAAGCTCTGCTGCTGCTGTAAAGCTCTGTGCTGTAAAGCTCTGCTGCTGTGAAGCTCTACTGCTGCTGTAAAGCTCTGCTGCTGCTGTAAAGCTCTGTGCTGTAAAGCTCTGTTGCTGCTGTAAAGCTCTGCTGCTGCTGTAAAGCTCTGCTGCTGCTGTAAAGCTCTGTGCTGTAAAGCTCTGCTGCTGCTGTAAAGCTCTGCTGCTGCTGTAAAGCTCTGCTGCTGCTGTAAAGCTGTGTGCTGTAAAGCTCTGCTGCTGCTGTAAAGCTCTGCCGCTGTAAAGCTCTGTGCTGTAAAGCTCTGCTGCTGCTGTAAAGCTCTGCCGCTGTAAAGCTCTGTTGCCATCTAGTGGCTCTGCTTATTTGTTGTTTAATGAAAACGTCTGCTGCTCTATGATCAATCCTCCAGGATCCAGATTATACTGTACACTGAAAATCTGTCAGTTTAAATCTAATGTTGCTCGTTGCTCACCTCGTGACCTGTTTGTGGAAGTCTGTCAGCTGTTTGTGAGTCACCGTCACCGCTCCTCCTGACGTTTCCTTCGGTAAACCTTTCAGAGCGCTTTCTAACCAGCGGCAAAACGTCTGCAATGACATCACAATCCACCAATCAGAGAACAGCAGAGACACCTGACGCACCTGGAGGGCAGTTACTCACCGGCCGGTCGAACATCATGACCTCCCAGAGCACCTCGGCCACGTCGGGCAGCGTGTACGGCGGCAGGCAGAAGCAGCAGGAGTGCATCAGCTGGGTGATGAGCTGCTGGCCGTGCTGCTCCATGGCCTGGCCAATCAGCTGCTTCCTCACCTCGAAGTCCTCCTCGTGCTGCAACAGAAAGAAAGAACAGCGTTAAGCAGAGCGAGGGAAACGCAGTGAGGCGGGAAACGCAGTGAGGCGGGAAACGCAGTGAGGCGGGAAACGCAGTGAGGCGGGAAACGAACCGAGGTGAGGCGGGAAACGAGGCGGGAAAGGAGTCGCTGAGAGACGGGAAACGAACCGCTGAGAGGCGGGAAAAAAGCCGCTGAGAGGCGGGAAACAAGGGGTGGAGAGGCGGGAAACAAGGGGTGGAGAGGCGGGAAACAAGGGGTGGAGAGGCGGGAAACAAGGGGTGGAGAGGCGGGAAACGAGGGGTGAAGAGGCGGGAAACGAGGGGTGGAGAGGCGGGAAACGAGGGGTGGAGAGGCGGGAAACTGTGTGTGTGTGTTACTGTGTCTGTGTGTGTGTGTGTGTGTGTGTGTTACTGTGTCTGTGTGTGTGTCTCTGTGTGTTACTGTGTGTGTGTGTGTGTGTGTGTGTGTGTGTGTGTGTGTGTGTGTGTGTGTGTGTAGCTCACTCACGTCATTGGCCACGCCGGTGTGGATCAGGTCACGCACAAACTTCATCACGCTGCAGTTGGCGTCTCGGTGGTCCAATGAGGTCGCAGCGATGGCGCACTGGATGATGTGAACGATGATGCTGCTGCTTAGCAACGTGACGGGGCTACGCTGCACAAACCTGCACACACACACACACACACACACACACACACACACAGTAACACACACACACACACACACACACACACACACACACACACACACAGTAACACACACACACACACACACACAGAGACACACACACACAAAGTAACACACACACACACACACACACACACACACACACACAAAGTAACACACACACAAAGTAACACACACAGAGGTCAGCGGACAGTCAGGAGCAGCTGAGGATGACGTCATGTGACCGGTCATGTGACCTGCAGACTCACCTGGTGGCCAGTCTGAACAGGTCGTCCACAGTGTCGGGATGATTCCTCAACCCGTTGGGCTGCTCCAACAGCTGGAAGGTCGGCATGCACAAGGCCTGGGGGGAGGGGGGGGGGGGGGGGGGGTAAATGACAGTTAACATATATAATACGGGGGGGGGGGGCAGGTAAAGGAATGGGGGGTAAAGGGGGGGCAGTTTAATTGCCGTACCTGCAGCATGTCCAGCAGACCCTGCCTGCAGCCCTCCTCCATGCCGTACTCGTCCACCAGGATACTGCCCAGGTACAGGAAGCAGGAGTGTGGATACACCTGGTACACACCCACCATCTGACACACACACACACACACACACACACACAACAGTTAGAAACATCAACAGGTAGAGAACAGACCTGCTGGTGTGGGTACAGGTGTGTGAGTACAGGTGTGTGAGTACAGGTGTGTTGGTACAGGTGTGTGAGTACAGGTGTGTGAGTACAGGTGTGTGAGTACAGGTGTGTGAGTACAGGTGTGTTGGTACAGGTGTGTTGGTACAGGTGTGAGAGTACAGGTGTGTTGGTACAGGTGTGTTGGTACAGGTGTGTGGTACAGGTGTGTGAGTACAGGTGTGTGAGTACAGGTGTGTGAGTACAGGTGTGAGTACAGGTGTGAGTACAGGTGTGTGAGTACAGGTGTGTGAGTACAGGTGTGTGAGTACAGGTGTGTGTACAGGTGTGTGAGTACAGGTGTGCGAGTGTACAGGTGTGTCGGTACAGGTGTGTGAGTACAGGTGTGAGCGTACAGGTGTGTGAGTACAGGTGTGTGGGTACAGGTGTGTGAGTACAGGTGTGTCTCACCTGAGTGACCAGTGGCTGCAGCAGTGACGCGGAGCCTTTCCCAACACATCGTACAGCGAACCTGAGACAGCGACAGCATCGCTCCACGATCCTGTTATCAGCCTGATGAGTGTTCAGAGTCTCCGACAGCACCGGCCAGATCTGCACAGGTACGACACATACAGGTACGACACATACAGGTACGTCACATACAACAGGTACGTCACATACAGGTACGACACATACAACAGGTACGTCACATACAGGTACGACACATACAACAGGTACGTCACATACAGGTACGACACATACAACAGGTACGTCACATACAGGTACGTCACATACAGGTACGTCAGGTGACTGATCATGTGACTCTGACCTCATATCACCTGGATCCATTCAGATTAAACTATCTCAATACTTTGTATGTGACAATATTCAACAGTCTGTCAGGTGATCACAGGTGAAGTCAGGTGATGTCAGGTGATATCAGGTGAAGTCAGGTGATCACAGGTGAAGTCAGGTGATGTCAGGTGATATCAGGTGAAGTCAGGTGATCACAGGTGAAGTCAGGTGATCACAGGTGAAGTCAGGTGATCACAGGTGATGTCAGGTGATCACAGGTGAAGTCAGGTGAAGTCAGGTGATGTCAGGTGAAGTCAGGTGATCACAGGTGAAGTCAGGTGAAGTCAGGTGAAGTCAGGTGATGTCAGGTGAAGTCAGGTGAAGTCAGGTGATCACAGGTGAAGTCAAGTGATCACAGGTGATGTCAGGTGATCACAGGTGAAGTCAGGTGATGTCAGGTGAAGTCAGGTGATGTCAGGTGAAGTCAGGTGATCACAGGTGAAGTCAGGTGACGTCAGGTGAAGTCAGGTGAAGTCAGGTGACGTCAGGTGAAGTCAGGTGATCACAGGTGAAGTCAGGTGATGTCAGGTGATCACAGGTGATGTCAGGTGATGTCAGGTGATGTCAGGTGATCACAGGTGAAGTCAGGTGATCACAGGTGAAGTCAGGTGCAGTCAGGTGAAGTCAGGTGAAGTCAGGTGATCACAGGTGAAGTCAGGTGAAGTCAGGTGATCACAGGTGAAGTCAGGTGAAGTCAGGTGATCACAGGTGAAGTCAGGTGAAGTCAGGTGATCACAGGTGATCACAGGTGAAGTCAGGTGATATCAGGTGATCACAGGTGATATCAGGTGAAGTCAGGTGATATCAGGTGAAGTCAGGTGATGTCAGGTGATCACAGGTGATGTCAGGTGATCACAGGTGATGTCAGGTGATCACAGGTGATCACAGGTGAAGTCATGTGATCACAGGTGATGTCAGGTGATGTCAGGTGATCACAGGTGAAGTCAGGTGAAGTCAGGTGATGTCAGGTGATGTCAGGTGATGTCAGGTGATCACAGGTGATGTCAGGTGATCACAGGTGAAGTCAGGTGATCACAGGTGATGTCAGGTGAAGTCAGGTGAAGTCAGGTGAAGTCAGGTGATGTCAGGTGATGTCAGGTGAAGTCAGGTGAAGTCATGTGATCACAGGTGATGTCAGGTGATCACAGGTGAAGTCAGGTGAAGTCAGGTGAAGTCAGGTGATGTCAGGTGATGTCAGGTGATCACAGGTGAAGTCAGGTGCAGTCATGTGATCACAGGTGAAGTCAGGTGATCACAGGTGAAGTCAGGTGCAGTCAGGTGAAGTCAGGTGATCACAGGTGAAGTCAGGTGATCACAGGTGAAGTCAGGTGAAGTCAGGTGATCACAGGTGAAGTCAGGTGATGTCAGGTGAAGTCAGGTGATCACAGGTGATGTCAGGTGAAGTCAGGTGATCACAGGTGAAGTCAGGTGATGTCAGGTGAAGTCAGGTGATCACAGGTGAAGTCAGGTGAAGTCAGGTGATCACAGGTGATATCAGGTGAAGTCAGGTGATCACAGGTGATATCAGGTGATCGCAGGTGACGTGTGTTACCTCCTGGATGACTTTCTGACAGGGGTGTGTCTGGCCGTTCTCTACGATGGGGTTTGTGTGTCTGAAAAACAAACATGAGCTTCATTTGAATAAAGTCTGAATAGTTTGCATACAGGTAACTCAGGTAACTCAGGTAACTGGTAACTCAGGTAACAGGTAACAGGTAACTCAGGTAACTCAGGTAACTCAGGTAACAGGTAACTCAGGTAACTCAGGTAACAGGTAACTCAGGTAACTGGTAACTCAGTTAACAGGTAATTCAGGTAACTCAGGTAACTCAGGTAACTGGTAACTCAGGTAACTCAGGTAACAGGTAACTCAGGTAACTCAGGTAACAGGTAACTCAGGTAACTGGTAACTCAGGTAACTCAGGTAGCTCAGGTAACTCAGGTAACTCAGGTAACTCAGGTAACAGGTAACTCAGGTAACTCAGGTAACTCAGGTAACCTCTCACCTGAAGATGACGGCGAGCCGGTCGAGCCACACAGTCGGATCAGCTGATTTACCGTTTGTAGAGTCTGCAGACAGAAGCTGGAAACACACATCATGGTCAATAAGTAAGAGTAACACACACACACACACACACACACACACACACACACACACACACACACACACACACACACACACACATACATACACACAGTAACACACACACAGTAACACACACACAGTAACACACACACACACAGTAACACACACACACACAGTAACACACAGTAACACACACACACACACAGTAACACACACACACACACACACACAGTAACACACACACACACACACACAGACTAACATCCAGTAACACACACACACACACACACACACACACACAGTAACACACACACAGTAACACACACACAGTAACTAACACACAGTAACTAACACACACACACACACACACACACACACACAGAGTAGTAGTAGTAAAGGGTAACACTCACACTGACCTTCTTCAGGGCCAGGACCTGGACAGCACAGAGATCACTGAGGCACTCCGCGATCTTCTCCAGAGGAAGACGACCAAGCACCAGAGCCGTACCTGCACAGGTGAGAACATGATGACATCACTGCACAGGTGAGAACATAATGACATCACTGCACAGGTGAGAACATAATGACATCACTGCACAGGTGAGAACATGATGACATCACTGCACAGGTGAGAAAGTAATGACATCACTGCTACTGTCAGCTGAGAACATGATGACATCACTGCTACTGTCAGCTGAGAACATGATGACATCACTGCTACTGTCAGCTGAGAACATGATGACATCACTGCTACTGTCACCTGCACAGGTGAGAACATGATGAAATCACTGCTACTGTCAGCTGCTCAGGTACACATGTGACCTGCAGCAGGTGGACACACCAGGTGAGTCCTCACAGACCAGGTGAGTCCTCACAGACCAGGTGAGGTCCCACAGGTGTAGCGTTACCTTTGAGCAGTCCGACGGCAGCCTCGGTGGACAGGGCGAAGGTGTCGAGGGCGCGAGCGATGTCCAGCAGACCCTGGAAGTGTTGAGCCATGTGATCTCTGCACACCGAGCAGATGTTGTGGATTGCCTTCGCTGCTGCTGACGCCAGAGGCTTCTCCCTCAAACCCTTCATCAGGTAGTTCAGCACCGGGTCTGACAGGAAGGACAGGGACGGTTAACAAAATAAGAGCAGGACACACCAGGTCTGAACAGGAAGGACAGGGACGGTTAACAAAATAAGAGCGGGACACACCAGGTCTGAACAGGAAGGACAGGGACGGTTAACAAAATAAGAGCGGGACACACCGGGTCTGACAGGAAGGACAGGGGCGGTTAACAAAATAAGAGCAGGACACACCAGGTCTGAACAGGAAGGACAGGGACGGTTAACAAAATAAGAGCGGGACACACCGGGTCTGAGCAGGAAGGACAGGGGCGGTTAACAAAATAAGAGCGGGACACACCGGGTCTGAGCAGGAAGGACAGGGACGGTTAACAAAATAAGAGCCGGACACACCGGGTCTGAGCAGGAAGGACAGGGGCGGTTAACAAAATAAGAGTAGGACACACCGGGTCTGACAGGAAGGACAGGGACGGTTAACAAAATAAGAGCAGGACACACCGGGTCTGACAGGAAGGACAGGGACGGTTAACAAAATAAGAGCAGGACACACCGGGTCTGACAGGAAGGACAGGGACGGTTAACAAAATAAGAGCAGGACACACCGGGTCTGAGCAGGAAGGACAGGGGCGGTTAAAAAAATAAGAGCCGGACACACCGGGTCTGAGCAGGAAGGACAGGGACGGTTAACAAAATAAGAGTAGGACACACCAGGTCTGAACAGGAAGGACAGGGACGGTTAACAAAATAAGAGTAGGACACACCGGGTCTGACAAGAAGGACAGGGGCGGTTAACAAAATAAGAGCAGGAAGGACAAGGACGGTTAACAAAATAAGAGTAGGACACACTGGGTCTGAGCAGGAAGGACAGGGACGGTTAACAAAATAAGAGCGGGACACACCGGGTCTGACAGGAAGGACAGGGACGGTTAACAAAATAAGAGCGGGACACACCGGGTCTGAGCAGGAAGGACAGGGACGGTTAACAAAATAAGAGCAGGACACACCAGGTCTGAACAGGAAGGACAGGGACGGTTAACAAAATAAGAGTAGGACACACCAGGTCTGAACAGGAAAGACAGGGACGGTTAACAAAATAAGAGTAGGACACACCGGGTCTGAGCAGGAAGGACAGGGACGGTTAACAAAATAAGAGCGGGACACACCGGGTCTGAACAGGAAGGACAGGGACGGTTAACAAAATAAGAGTAGGACACACCGGGTCTGAGCAGGAAGGACAGGGACGGTTAACAAAATAAGAGTAGGACACACCGGGTCTGAGCAGGAAGGACAGGGACAGTTAACAGGAAGTGGTTAACTCACCGAGGAATCGGGGGTTCCTGTCGACCACCTCGCTCATCTCTCCGACCAGCTCGATGCTCGTGTATCGAACCGCCATGTGGACGCTCTCAGGGAGCAACACCACCTGCTGCAGCACCTCCGACAGGGTGGGGTTGTTCTCTCTGCAAGGAAGGAAACACGTCAGGGCAGGCGGACACGTCTCACAGCTACTTCCTGTTCAGCAGCGTCTACTTCCTGTTCAGCAGCGAACCCTAACCCTTCAGATACTCACGGGTCGACACTTTTGGCGATGGCGGCCATGATGAAGAGAACGGCTTCTGTCACCTCCCAGGGGGGGTTCCCTTCTTTTAATGTAGAATATAACTGAGGAGACAGCAGACAGGATGTGGGTGGGGGGGGTCAGGGTGGGGGGGCTCAGGGTGGGGGGGGGGGGGGTCAGAGCGTGAGGGGGGGTCTTACCTGAGAGAAACACTCCATAGAACCAACCAGGAAAATGACGTCTTTAACGAGGTCGGACACTCTCATCCTGAACTCCCCGAAGTCGTCCGTGTCTTCTGGGATCCCTTCCTGTGGAGACATCGGACTGAGTTACCGTGAACTCAGGGAGCCGGCCAGGGGATCGGACCCCGACCGGGGGATAAAACCAGGGGGGGGGGGGGGTCGGGGGTCTTACGTGGTCTGGGTCCAGCTGACAGTGTCGGGCCAGGCAGTGCAGGAGTCTCTGGATGTAGGGTCTGAAGATGCTGTGCAGCGCGGCGTCGTTGATCTTATACAAGTGTTCTCCCAGACGGTACCAGAAGTTAAAGGAGATCTCCACAACCTGGAACACAGGGACCAGAACTACGTCAACCGGGACCACACAGAGACCAGAACCACGTCAACCGGGACCACACAGAGACCAGAACCACGTCAACCGGGACCACACAGAGACCAGAACCACGTCAGTCACCACAAAACCGGGACCACAGAGACCGGGATGACGGTTTACGTACCTCGTACTGAGGGTGTCCTGCACAGATCAGCAGCAGCTCCAGGGTCCTCAGGTCCCCCATGCCCTGCCCCGGACTCCTGACGGTGGTCTCCAGGAAGGTCTCACAGAGCTCGGTGAAGATCCTGCAGTAGTTCAGCACTCTGCCAACACAAACACAACCGTGACTGCCCGCTCCACCCGCTCCACCCACAAACCTCTCACACCGTGTCTGGAGGCGGTCCTCACTTGTCGAGGTCCTCCCGGGCCACGGCCATGTGGTAGGCGGTCTCCAGCGTCAGCACGCCCTGGAACAGCTGCAGCGCCAACGCCACGTTGGTCTCCACGTTCTCGATGGCGTACAGCGAGGAGCACACGCAGTCCGACGCCGCCTCGTGGAGGTTGGTGGAGGTTTCGTCTCTCTGCTGTAAAACCAGAACAACATCAGAGACCTTCATCCAACAACAGGAGACAGGAAGTGAAGAGGAGGGGGCCGGGGGGGGGGGGCTCACCAGGACTTGGAACAGGACCATGAGCAGCTGGTTGCTGGCCATGAAGTTGCTGTCCAGGACGCCCAGGTTGAACCAGCTGCCCAGACAGCGGAACACCTTGATGAGCATCTTCTCATCGTTCCCCGTCTTCTCCACGCACGACGTCTGTAACTCAAGAAGAAGAGGAGCGTTAATCAGAGGCTGGGAGGGTTAGGGTCTGGGGACGGGGTTATGGGGCGGGGGGGAGGGGGGGGGGGTCTCACCAGCAGGGTCACCACAGTGCTTGAATAATACGCTAAGTCCTCGATGATCTCCGTCCTCCGATTGGCTCCGATCCTCAGCGAGCGGCTGTGAACTTCCTCCGGCAGCACGGTGAGGATCTCTATCAGGAAGGGCATGGAGCTGATGTCACTGTTGTACCTGTGGGGAGGGTGGGGGGGGGGGGTCACACAGGTGAGACAGGAAGTTAGAGGACACTGCTCACTGCACCAGAACTAACTGATGTTTCACATTATTGAAAATAAACATTCAGATGCAGAGTTGTGTGAATTCTTACTTTTCTATGAGCGTGTGAACGCATCCTTTCCACGAGGCCATCTGCAGGGCGAGGTCAGCGATCGCCAACGCCAGCTGGGACACACACGTCGGTCAGTCAGTCAATCAATCATCAATTAATCAATGAATCATTATCTGACTTCACCAAACACACTGAAGCTCTGTTACAGGCTGGTTATCTGTGATCAGCTGTTCCTGTCTCAGTGTGAGCTAACAGGAAGTGAGTGAGCTAACAGGAAGTGAGTGTGGCAGCAGGTTGTGCAACATGAAGCCAGCAGTTAGCGTGGGGAGCTAACAGGAAGTAGAAACAGGAAGCAGGTTTGTGACTGGTCAGAATTATGAACTTGTTGTCCTGGTGGCACCTGGAACATTTTTATCATGACACAGTTTCAGCCGGTCGGTGTGAGGGTTACCTAGGAGACAGGTGTGAGGGTTACCTAGGGGACAGGTGTGAGGGTTACCTGGGGGACAGGTGTGAGGGTTACCTAGGGGGACAGGTGTGAGGGTTACCTAGGGGGACAGGTGTGAGGGTTACCTAGGGGGACAGGTGTGAGGGTTACCTAGGGGACAGGTGTGAGGGTTACCTGGGGGACAGGTGTGAGGGTTACCTAGGGGACAGGTGTGAGGGTTACCTAGGAGACAGGTGTGAGGGTTACCTAGGAGACAGGTGTGAGGGTTACCTGGGGGACAGGTGTGAGGGTTACCTAGGAGACAGGTGTGAGGGTTACCTGGGGACAGGTGTGAGGGTTACCTAGGGGACAGGTGTGAGGGTTACCTAGGGGACAGGTGTGAGGGTTACCTGGGGGACAGGTGTGAGGGTTACCTAGGAGACAGGTGTGAGGGTTACCTGGGGGACAGGTGTGAGGGTTACCTAGGGGACAGGTGTGAGGGTTACCTGGGGGACAGGTGTGAGGGTTACCTGGGTGACGATGATGGGGGACAGGTGTGAGGGTTACCTGGGGGACGATGATGGGGGACAGGTGTGAGGGTTACCTAGGGGACAGGTGTGAGGGTTACCTAGGGGACAGGTGTGAGGGTTACCTAGGGGACAGGTGTGAGGGTTACCTAGGTGACGATGATGGAGGACAGGTGTGGGGGTTACCTAGGGGACAGGTGTGGGGGTTACCTAGGTGACAGGGGGTTACCTGGGTGACGATGATGGGGGACAGGTCTTTGAGGTTCTGGATGTGGGTCAGCAGGGAGTCTCGGAGGGCCGTGTGGGTTTCTGGCGGCAGCTCGAAGAACGAGGTCTGGATCTTCATCTTCATCGTCTGAGCGGCGAAGTAACACGACTCCACATCCTGTTTGAGCTGCAGCAGCTGGTCCGAGATCTCCCACGCGTACATCTGAGGACCACAGGAAGTGATGTCACGGGAAGTAATGTCACAGGAAGTGATGTCACAGCGGGACCAGTAACGGTTACTGATCGTATTTCTGTCTGCACCAATCAGAGCGCTCAGAGTTAACCAGTCTGACCAGTCTAACCAGTCTAACCAGTCTAACCCAGTCTAACCAGTCTAACCCAGTCTGACCAGTCTAACCCAGTCTAACCAGTCTAACCCAGTCTGACCAGTCTAACCCAGTCTGACCAGTCTGACCAGTCTAACCAGTCTAACCAGTCTGACCAGTCTGACCCAGTCTAACCAGTCTGACCAGTCTAACCAGTCTGACCCAGTCTGACCCAGTCTAACCAGTCTGACCAGTCTAACCAGTATAACCAGTCTGACCCAGTCTGACCCAGTCTGACCAGTCTAACCAGTCTGACCAGTCTGACCCAGTCTGACCCAGTCTAACCAGTCTGACCCAGTCTAACCAGTCTGACCAGTGTTAGGGTGAACAGCTGTAAGTATTGATTATCTCCTTCACCCACTAACTATTAATACTATTAGACACACACACACACAGTAACACACACACACACACACACACACACACACAGTAACACACACACACAGTAACACACACACACACAGTAACACACACACACACAGACACACACACACACACACAGTAACACACACACACAGTAACACACACACACAGTAACACACACACACACAGTAACACACACACACACAGTAACACACACACACACAGTAACACACATACACACACAGAGACACACACACAGTAACACACACACACACAGTAACACACACAGTAACACACACAGTAACACACACACAGTAACACACACAGTAACACACACACAGTAACACACACAGTAACACACACACAGTAACACAGTAACACACACACACACACACAGTAACACACACACACACACACACACACACACACACAGTAACACACACACACACACACACACACACAGTAACACAGTAACACACACACACACAGTAACACAGTAACACACACACACAGTAACACACAATAACACACACACACACACACAGTAACACACACACACAGTAACACACACACACACAGTAACACAGTAACACACACACACAGTAACACACACACACACACACACACACACACACACACACACACACACACACACAGAGACACACACACACACACACACAATAACACACACACACACACAGAGACACACACAGACACATACACACACACACACACACACACACACACACACAGAGACACACACACAAACACAGAGACACACACAGTAACACACACACAGTAACACACACAGTAACACACACACAGTAACACACACACACACACAGTAACACACACACACACACAGTAACACACACAGTAACACACACACACACACAGTAACACACACACACACACAGTAACACACACACACACACACACACAGTAAAACACATACACACACACAGTAACACACACACACACACAGTAACACACACACAGTAACACACACACACACACACACACACACACAGTAACACACACACACACACACACACACACACACAGTAACACACACACACACACACACACACACAGTAACACACACACACACACACACACACACAGTAACACACACACACACACACACACAGTAACACACACACACACACACACACAGTAACACACACACAGTAACACACACACACACACACACACACACACACACAGTAACACACACACACACAGTAACACACACACACACACACACACACAGTAACACACACACAAACAGTAACACACACACACACACAGTAACACACACACACACAGTAACACACACACACAGAGACACACACACACACAGTAACACACAGTAACACACACACACACAGTAACACACAGTAACACACACACACACACACAGTAACACACACACACACACACACACAGTAACACACACAGTAACACACACACAGTAACACACACAGTAACACACAGTAACACACACACAGTAACACACACACACACACACACACACAGTAACACACACACACACACACACACACACAGTAACACACACAGTAACACACACACACACACACAGTAACACACACACACACACACACAGTAACACACACACACAGTAACACACACACACAGTAACACACACACACACACAGTAACACACACACAGTAACACACACACACACAGTAACACACACACACACAGTAACACACACACAGTAACACACACACAGTAACACACACACACAGTAACACACACACAGTAACACACACACACACACACAGAGACACACACAGTAACACACACACATAGTAACACACACACACACACACACACACAGTAACACACACACATAGTAACACACACACACACACACACACACACACACACAGAGACACACACACACAGAGTAACACACACACACACACAGTAACACACACACAGAGTAACACACACACACACACAGTAACACACACACAGTGACACACACACAGTGACACATACACACACAGTAAGACACACACACAGTAACACACACAGTAACACACACACACACACAGTAACACACAGTAACACACACACACACACAGTAACACACACACACACACACAGTAACACACACACACACACACAGTAACACACACAGACACACAAACACACACACACAGTAACACACTAACAGACACACACAGTGACACACACAGTGACACACACACACACACACACAGACACACAGACACACACAGTGACACACACAGTGACACACACACACACACACACAGAGAGAGAGACACACACACAGTCACACACACACACACCCTCCCAACTGTGTTTGAAGAGTTGTATCAATAAAGTTGAGTTAAATATTTAAGTGTGAGGGGGGGCTGTCACGTGCCTTCACACCAAAACTCAAACCTGTTGACGTCAACGTGACGTCAGATCACAGTTTTACCTGCAGGTGAGTCCGTGCTGCGCAGTGACGTCACCTGCCTGCTCACCTGTGGCCATGCTAACGTGCTAACGGAGCTCGAGGGCTGCGGAAGTCCTCCGAGACTCGCGCCGAACTTCCGTCTGACACGAGAGCGTTTAATCCGTGACGTGAAGCAATAAAACGGACTTCCGGCGTGTGAGCTAACGCGGCTAGCCCGCAGCTAGCACAGTGTGTTTGTGTCCATTCATTTTAAACGCAGA
Source organism: Scomber colias (assembly GCA_021039105.1). NCBI lineage: Eukaryota > Metazoa > Chordata > Actinopteri > Scombriformes > Scombridae > Scomber > Scomber colias. The sequence continues at coordinate 326,827 of JAJDFG010000262.1, read as the reverse complement.
GTTAGCCTAGCTTAGCCTAGCCTAGCCTAGCTGTGATGCTAGCGGGGCTGCGGCTCCTCTGAGTCTGCGCAGTTGGGTTACCTGAGCTTTCTGTCCCAGGTGAGGTGTTGCTGCTCCCCTGACGGTGCTGCCCTACCCCCCCCAGCCCCGGTTGCCCCCCCTAGCCCCTCCACCCCTCCTCTCCTACCGATCTCTGCAGCTCTCCCAGCCACACCGAGGCTCGCTCCTTCCCGGCCGGGTCCGGGTCGTGGTACAGGGCCTGCACCGCCTGGTACACCAGGCTCAGGTTCGGCTTGCCCCCCTCCATGGCTCGGCTCTGCTCGGCTCGGCTCGGGATCAGGATGAATCGGGACCAACGAGGCGGATCAGAACCAGTCTAAACGCTCCGTGAGGCGACCGCCATCTCACAGGCTGCTCTGTGCAGCCAGGACGCTGTCCGGCCGGAAACACTGGCAGCAACATTAGTTCCGCTGTGTCATGATCCGACCTGTTATTATATTTAAACTACAATAAACAGTGTAACACCAACTAAAACTAAACTGCAGATAAAATCAGATTAGTTTTATCTTCATCATCATTTTAATGTTTATAAAATATGAAACTTTATAATAATCTGTTTCACATGAAGAGTTTAATTATGTTAAAATCATTAAACAGTGAATCCTGTTTAACTCTTTACTTCCTGTTTAATGTTCAACAGCTTGTAAAAACACCACAGATGACTTTTATTCTGAAATCTGAACTTTTCCTGAAGTGGCCCAAAATATAAATATATTAAATATTATATTTAGTATAGAAGGGTTAGGGTCTGGGTCTGGGTTAGGGTCTGGGTTAGGGTCTGGGTTGGGGTCTGGGTCTGGGTCTGGGTTGGGGTCTGGGTTAGGGTCTGGGTTAGGGTCTGGGTTGGAGTCTGGGTCTGGGTTGGGGTCTGGGTCTGGGTCTGGGTTGGGGTCTGGGTTGGGGTCTGGGTTGGGGTCTGGGTTAGGGTCTGGGTTAGGGTTGGGGTCTGGGTTAGGGTCTGGGTCTGGGGTCTGGGTTGGGGGTTGGGGTCTGGGTCTGGGTCTGGGTTAGGGGCTGGGTTGGGGTCTGGGTTAGGGTCTGGGTCTGGGTCTGGGTTGGGGTCTGGGTTGGGGTCTGGGTTAGGGTCTGGGTTGGAGTCTGGGTCTGGGTCTGGGTCTGGGTTGGGGTCTGGGTTGGGGTCTGGGTTGGGGTCTGGGTTAGGGTCTGGGTTAGGGTTGGGGTCTGGGTTAGGGTCTGGGTCTGGGGTCTGGGTTGGGGGTTGGGGTCTGGGTCTGGGTCTGGGTTAGGGGCTGGGTTGGGGTCTGGGTTAGGGTCTGGGTTAGGGTTAGGGTCTGGGTTGGGGTCTGGGTTAGGGTCTGGGTTAGGGTCTGGGTTGGGGTCTGGGTCTGGGTTGGGGTCTGGGTTGGGGTCTGGGTTAGGGTCTGGGTTGGGGGTTGGGGTCTGGGTTGGGGGCTGGGGAAACCCTGTTTCAACAAAACTTTATTTAAAAATCCACCTCGACAACAACACACAACCTTTTCTCTGTTATTAATATCACACACACACACACACACACACACACACACACATACACACACACACATACACATACACACACACACACACAGACAGAGACACACACACACACACAGACACACACACACACACACACACACACACAGACAGCATAAACGGCTCTTTACCTCTCTGTCTGTCTCTCAGCTGTCTGTCTGTCTCTCAGCTGTCTGTCTGTCTCTCAGCTGTCTGTCTCTCAGCTGTCTGTCTGTCTCTCAGCTGTCTGTCTGTCTGTCTCTCAGCTGTCTGTCT
>JAJDFG010000262.1:290000-320000 GCA_021039105.1 Scomber colias | reverse complement strand
TTACTTTTAACTTGGTGAAGCCTGCACAAACTATGATAACAGAAAAATTGCTCTACTGCTGCACTGTGAAAAACATTTAGATTGGTGGGGATAACCCAGATTTCCATTTTCATTCCACATTGCTTAAATCATAGTGCCCTATCAGTAACCACTGGTCCAGCAACATTACTTTTGAATGGACAAAATTACAGTTAAGAATTTGATGTAGTAATGAAGAAAATGAACCTATTTGATGCTAAAGTATTTTACTTAAACTGTATTCTAGTTCATTGAAAAAACACAGACCTGCTGTCTATTACATACCATGTGTAAATAATAGTAAATATGTAAGTACGATCACAAACTACTGTAGGCCTACTATGTAGTCCTATAAACAGTCATTTTGTTTAATTTAATAACAATATTACGGTTACTGTAATAAATACTCCATTCTGAGGGGCAGGAAGGTACATTGCTATGTGAATTATTATTATTATGCATTTTCATGTCATTGTCAGCAGGTATATCTAGTAGCTGTGTTAACTGTTAGCCCTGCATTGGGATTATGCTAGCATGTGCTATCATACATATCTTTCATGTTGCAGCTAGTCAGTAACACTGTAGGCTGATTTAACAGATCTCCTGATTTATGTTCAAATCAGAAGAGATTATTAAATCACTCCTACACTGTGTTCATCCAGCTGCGTCTTATCGTGGCTGCAGAGTGTTGCTAGCATGCTTGCATGAGTAACAGGCAGTGACTGCCTTCACACTATAACACACACTAGATCCTTGCGCTAGATTCTTATGAGATGTTGATGTTGTAGCAGTAATGATTATGTCACAAAAATCACTGACTGAACACCAGTATTGTCACATAATGATATGAAATTTGTGTTAGTTTTTACTATTTTTAAGGCAGCATTTTAACTGGCCTGTTCAAGTAGAACCTGTAGTCACCTGGCCAGGAGTCCTTTTAATAGCGCATCTAGGCCTGTGTGTCATTTATATTAATCGCTGTGAGTGAATTATATGTTTTCTGTCCTCCTAGATGGACTTGCCTATTGAGATGGACTCAAGTACCCTCAGTGGATCCATCAGTGACCAGCCCCCCTCAACATGTGAACATGATGTGTTCCTTGGAGAAGATGGCAAGTATTTGTGTGCTGCACTGAACTCACCAACCACTGATTATGAGATTCCCCCTCTGAAAGCCGAAACTTCAAAGTCAGAGTTGTCTAAAAGGATGCCGTTATCCTGCCAGGGTGGATCCAACAAAAAACACTCACCCTTATCAGATACTCAGGATGAAGATGCAGTTTTATTCAGCAACAGTGGATCTGGTGAAGAATACCAGCCCTCATCAACACCATCAAGCAGTGACGATGAGGCACTTTCAGAGAAGGCTGAGTCATCCAGACACAGAATCGCAGACCACTGTCGCCTGTCATCCAGTAAACATGAGGAACTAGAAGCTGAAGACCAAAGGACCAAAGCTAAGTCAGCTCACCCACCTGAACAATTGAAAGGAGTAAAGAAGCAGCAAGGTGGTGACAAGAGGCAGGAACTGTTAACACAACCCAAAAAAATGGTGAAAGGACTCGGGGCAAAGCCCAATACTGTGTATATTGTGGAAAGTCAAATTTGAAGATTGCAAGACATTTACAAAGAAAACATGTGGATGAAGTTGATGTTGCCCACGCCTTTAGTTTTCCAGTTGGCTCCAAGGAAAGGAAGGTCCTGCTGGAAACCCTTCGCAATAAGGGCAACTGGCAACATAATCTTAAGGTCCTCGAAGAAGGAAATGGGGAGATTGTGACTTGGAAACGACCCTCTGAGGAGGCATCTGTAAATGACTATCTACCTTGCCAACGCTGTTATGCCATGTTCAAGAGGACTGACCTCTGGCGACATGAGAAAGCATGTAGAGTTAGAAAAAGGGAGACAGAGAAAGGCAAAAGACGAAGAGTCCAAAAAGCTTCCTCACAACTCCTTCCAATCACGGAGTCCTCAGATGGAATTCAAAATCTCATTCATACTATGTTTCAAGATGAAGTAACCTCTCAAATCAGAAGTGACACAATGATATGCAAATATGGAGATGCATTATTTGCAAGAAAGGGCCGTGAACAATCTCAACACAGATACATTGCACAAAAGATGAGAGAACTGGGGCGGTTTATGTTGGCTGCAAAGGAAATTGACAAGAGTGTCAAAGGTCTGAACGATCTGTGTGATCCAACAAAATTAAATTTGACAATAAAAGCAGTCAGAAGAGTGTCAAACTACAGTACAAGCACCACTGAATATGGAAAGCCATCCACTGCAGTTAAAATTGGATTTTCTCTCAAAGGGGCATTAGAAGCCTGGATTGGACATTGTTTGATGACGTCAGATGTTTCAGGTGCAAAGAAAGCCAAGGAGTTTAAGGAGTTGTTGGAAAAGTCTTGGTCCAGTAATGTCTCAACAAATGCTTACTGTACAATTAAACAACTACGATGGATCAAAGAAGACTGTGTGCCTTTGACAGAGGATATTATTACTCTGCAGAACTATTTGAGGAAGATTGAGGATGAGTCAAAGGCGGACTTGAAGAAGTGTGTGAGCACCACAGCATACAAAAGGCTATCCGAGAGCCTTCTTGCACAAATAATTGTCTTCAATAAGAGACAGGAAGGAGAAGCATCACGGCTAACCTTAGAGACTTATCTAAAAGCAGACACTGGCCCGGTGAATAAAGACATTTATGATACTTTATCACCTGTGGAAAAACAAATGAGCCACAGACTGACACGGATTGTGACACGCGGGAAGAGAGGTCGGAAAGTGCCCATTCTGTTTCTGGAGCGCACAAAAGACTCTCTTGATTTCCTCATCAAAAACCGGAGTGACGTTGGCATACTTGATGACAACCCATATCTGTTTGCTAGGATCGGGACGACAACTAACATCCGTGGGTGTGATTGCCTCAGGAAATATGCTGAAGAGAGCAAGGCAAGCAACCCAGAACTCCTGAGGTCGACAAAGCTCAGGAAGCATGTTGCTACTTTGTGCCAGCTTCTCGACCTTGATCATCAAGAACTGGAGCAAGTAGCTCGTTTTATGGGACATGACATACGAGTCCACTGCGAATATTATCGCCAAACGGACAAAACTTTTCAGGTGGCCAAGATTGGAAAACTTCTGTTCGCAATGGAGAAAAAAGCAGAATCTCTAAAAGAGAAGAGCCTGAAGACACTGGACTCTGTAGTCTTTGGTGTGTTGTTCTTCTTCCCTCCCTTCCTCCCTTCCTTCCGTTCTTCCTTCTTTCCTCCCGTTCTTCCTTCTTTCCTCCCTGCCTTTCTTCCTTACTTCCTTCCATCTGTTTTTCTTCCCTCCCTCCTTCTCTCTTTCTTTCCTTCCTCTCTTTTTCCTCCCTTCCTTCCTCCCTCCCTCCTTCTTTCCTCGTTCTCTTTCTTTCCTCCCCCTACCTTCCTCCCTTCCTATTTTCCCATTTGCTTCCCTTCCTCCTGTCCTTCCTTCCCTCCTTTCCTTCCTTCCTTCCTTCCTCTGTCTTTCCTTCCTTTCCTCCCTTCCTCATGTCCTTCCTTCCCTCCTTTCCTTCCTTCTTCCTCCCTCCTTTCCTTCCCCCCTCCTTTCCTCCCTCCCTTCCTTCCTTCCTTCCTCCCTCCCTCCCTCCCTCTTTCCTCGTTCTCTTTCTTTCCTCCCCCAACCTTCCTCCCTTCCTTCTTTCCTTTATTCCTCCCTTCCTATTTTCCCATTTGCTTCCCTTCCTCCTTTCCTCCCTCCATCCTACCTTCCTTCCTTCCTTTCCCCCCTTCCTCCTGTCCTTCCTTCCCTCCTTTCCTTTCTTCTTACTCCCTCCTTTCCTTCCCACCTCCTTTCCTCCCTCCCTCCCTCCCTTCCTTCCTTCTTTCCTCCCTTCCTACCATCTGTTTTTCTTCCCTCCCTCCTTCTCTCTTTCTTTCCTTCCTCTGTCTTTCCTCCCTCCCTTCCTTCCTTCCTTCCTCCCTCCTTCCTTCTTTCCTCCCCCTACCTTCCTCCCTTCCTTCTTTCCTTTATTCCTCCCTTCCTATTTTCCCATTTGCTTCCCTTCCTCCTTTCCTCCCTCCATCCTTCCTTCCTTCCTTTCCTTCCTTCTTCCTCCCTCCTTCCTTCCCCCCTCCATTCCTCCCTTCCTTCTTTCCTTTCTTCCTCCCTCCCTTCCTTCCTTCCTCCCTTCCATCTTTTTTCTTCCCTCCCTCCTTCTCTCTTTCTTTCCTTCCTCTCTCTTTCCTCCCTTCCTTCCTCCCTCCTTCTCTCTTTCTTTCCTTCCTCTCTTTCATCCCTTCCTTCCTCCCTCCCTCCCCCCTTCTTTCCTCGTTCTTTCTTTCCTCCCCCTACCTTCCTCCCTTCCTTCTTTCCTTTATTCCTCCCTTCCTATTTTCCCATTTGCTTCCCTTCCTCCTTTCTTCCCTCCATCCTACCTTCCTTCCTCTGTCCTTCCTTCCTTTCCTCCCTTCCTCCTGTCCTTCCTTCCCTCCTTTCCTTCTTCCTCCCTCCTTTCCTTCCCCCCTCCTTTCCTCCCTTCCTCCCTCCCTTCCTTCCTTCCCTCCTTCCTCCCTTCCTTCCATCTGTTTTTCTTCCCTCCCTCCTTCTCTCTTTCCTCCCTTCCTTCCTCTCTCCCTCCTCCTTTCCTCGTTCTCTTTCTTTCCTCCCCCTACCTTCCTCCCTTCCTTCTTTCCTTTATTCCTCCCTTCCTATTTTCCCATTTGCTTCCCTTCCTCCTTTCCTCCCTCTGTCCATCCTTCCTTCCCTCCTTTCCTTCCTTCTTCCTCCCTCCTTTCCTTCCCCCCTCCTTTCCTCCCTTCCTTCCATCTTTTTTCTTCCCTCCCTCCATCTCTCTTTCTTTCCTTCCTTTCTCTTTCCTCCCTTCCTTCCTCCCTCCTTGTCTTTCTTTCCTTCCTCTCTCTTTCCTCCCTTCCTTCCTCCCTCCCTCCTCCTTTCCTCATTCTTTCTTTCCTCCCCCTACCTTCCTCCCTTCCTTCTTTCCTTTATTCCTCCCTTCCTATTTTCCCGTTTGCTTCCCTTCCTCCTTTCCTCCCTCCATTCTACCTTCCTTCCTTCCTTCCTTCCTCTGTCCTTCCTTCCTTTCCTCCCTTCCTCCTGTCCTTCCTTCCCTCCTTTCCTCCCTTCCTCCCTCCTTTCCTTCCCACCTCCTTTCCTCCCTCTTCCTTCCTTCCTTCCTTCCTTCTTTCCTCCCTTCCTTCCATCTGTTTTTCTTCCCTCCCTCCTTCTCTCTTTCTTTCCTTCCTCTCTCTTTCCTCCCTTCCTTCCTCCCTCCTTCCTTCCTCCCTTCCTATTTTCCCATTTGCTTCCCTTCCTCCTTTCTTCCCTCCATCCTACCTTCCTTCCTTCCTTCCTCTGTCCTTCCTTCCTTTCCTCCCTTCCTCCTGTCCTTCCTTCCTCCTCCCTTCCTTCCTTTCTTCCTTCTTTCCTCCCTTCCTTCCATCTGTTTTTCTTCCCTCCCTCCTTCTCTCTTTCTTTCCTTCCTCTCTCTTTCCTCCCTCCTTCTTTCCTCGTTCTCTTTCTTTCCTCCCCCTACCTTCCTCCCTTCCTCCTGTCCTTCCTTCCCTCCTTTCCTTCCTTCCTTCCTTCCTCTGTCCTTCCTTCCTTTCCTCCCTTCCTCATGTCCTTCCTTTCCTTCCTTCTTCCTCCCTCCTTTCCTTCCTTCCTCCCTCCCTCCCTCCCTCTTTCCTCGTTCTCTTTCTTTCCTCCCCCAACCTTCCTCCCTTCCTTCTTTCCTTTATTCCTCCCTTCCTATTTTCCCATTTGCTTCCCTTCCTCCTTTCCTCCCTCCATCCTTCCTTCCTTCCTTCCCCCCTCCTTTCCTCCATTCCTCCCTGCCTTCTTTCCTTTCTTCCTCCCTCCCTTCCTTCCTTCCTCCCTTCCATCTTTTTTCTTCCCTCCCTCCTTCTCTTTCTTTCCTTCCTCTCTTTCATCCCTTCCTTCCTCCCTCCCTCCCCCCTTCTTTCCTCGTTCTTTCTTTCCTCCCCCTACCTTCCTCCCTTCCTTCTTTCCTTTATTCCTCCCTTCCTATTTTCCCATTTGCTTCCCTTCCTCCTTTCTTCCCTCCATCCTACCTTCCTTCCTCTGTCCTTCCTTCCTTTCCTCCCTTCCTCCTGTCCTTCCTTCCCTCCTTTCCTTCTTCCTCCCTCCTTTCCTTCCCCCCTCCTTTCCTCCCTTCCTTCCTTCCTTCTTCCTCCCTCCTTTCTTTCCTTCCTTCCTTCCCCCTTCCTGTCCTTCCTCCCTTCCTTCCTTGACTTGAGGACAACAGGAGGGTTAAAACAGAACACACTGCATTTTTCCAAGTTATTTCCTATCAGGGATTAAGTGCTGTATCGAAGCATCTATCAACCTGTTAATTCTGACTTTTATTGCAGTGTTAAAAGCCTCCTAATTTCCCCTGTAAACATTTTCATAGATAAAAGACACAACCCAACCACAGGCTCAAGAAGAGACAAAGACAGACAGACATCAGATGCAGACAGACCACTGGAAGCTAATGATGGTAAGTAGTATATGTGATAATATTTAGATAAGAAATCCCACATTAGTGCATTTAAGATTAAGTTTTAAAATGTTTATATTCAGAAATCCATGTTAGGGGGCTCAGTTTATTGGGCAAGAAAAGGTTGCCTTCCTAAACAATGAGTGTGAGTGGTGCTTAGTGCAGATTTTTCAGTACTAATAATGCTCTCTATCTCTATCAGATGGAGATCAGCAGCACCTGTCCACCACAAGCTCACCTGTTGAGAGACGAAAGAAGACTGCTAAAAGAAGGCATGGTGATAATGCTGGAAGTGAAAGTGATGTGGGTAAGTAATTACCAACACAAGAAATGTTCTCAGTGTGAGTTCAGTACTGTTTCACTGTGTGAGTGTCATCCTTCCTACATGATATACAAGGACATTTTAGTGCTTTCACTTACTAAAATATATTTTTTCATAGATGAAGAGGAGCAACAACAGACCCCCAAAAGGCCCCCTGTTGATTGGAGTGATGATGAATGGGGTGAGTCCAAGCACTGGCAACATTAGAAATGGTCTCAGAGTTCAGTACTCTTTCACTGTGCTAGTGTAACCTTTCTCAGATTTTAATACTTACACTTTACTAAAACATTTTTTTTTCAGATGGAGAGGAGCGACACTCGATCACAAGAAAACCCCCTGTTGAGAGGCAAAAGAAGAGTGCAACTACTAAAAGTGATGACTATGATGCTGATGAGGAGCGTGAACACGATGTGGGTAAGTCCAGGTGTAGTCAACACAAATGTTCTCAGTCTGCATTCTGTACACAGTTGCAGATATCGGTCATTTCACGCTACTAAAACTTATTTCTTTATCGGAGAAGAGCAACAGCAGACCACCAGAAGACCTCCAGCAAAGAGGCAAAAGACAACAAAGTATGATGATGATGCTGATGCTGATGATGATGATGATGACTGGAGTGATGAGATGGGTAAGTCTAGACATTAAGAAAACTCCACTGTTAACAGGTGTTCAGCCATTCGCATTGAAAAGGTGTGAAAAAACACTCATGTCACTTCAGGTAACTGATATTCTGTCCTGGGCAACAGCTACATTGTACTGATTCTTGAGAAATGGGATAAAACATGTAATAAATGATTAGAGGTTCAGTAGATTGGGTCACAAGACTAAAACCGTAGTGCCTACTGGTTTCAGTTTAAATCCAAAATGCATAGAATAAGACGATGCTTTGCAATTCAATTAAAAGATTATAACAGACTTGCATTTAATTTACCTTTTGCTTTCAAACTAATTATTGTGGGATACTAGATTGATGCTTCAGATGTTTACTCCTGTCTGAGGCTCATGTTCTGATGCCATGTAGTCTGTGAAATTACATCTACTGTAGTACTCTGGTCCCATTTCCACCGGCCACATGGCAAATCTACTGAGGGTTACAATAAAGAAGTATCCACAAATAAAAAAATAATATGTTCCAAAGCAGAGACTACTGTTTCACTGCTTTGATGTTTTCTTGTCAGATGGAAAGGAGCAGCCCATGAACATTGCACCCCGTACTAAGAGGCAAAAAAAGACCTCCACTAAACAAAAACATGACGAACATTCAGGTGAGTCCAGGTGATACAAACAAGTGAAGTGTTCTGAGTCTTCAGTACTTTAACTGTGCTAATGTCCATTTTCAGGTGAAGAGGAACAAAGTGTCAGTGCCACAAAACCCTCTACCAAGAAAGGAAAGAAAGCTACAACTAAAACAGGGAAAACAGGTACATTTTCTAAAGACTGTACAATTGGTACTTGCTGACAATGCAGAAGTCACTGCAGGACTGGACTACTGCATTAGAGGTATTATATGTTATTCTACATGATTGGTAGGATGTTTGTTGTGTTGTTTTAGGGTGGGTTTTTCTTCTGTGAAAATATTAAATGTATCATCAGGAAAAGGAGTGAAAGTTGACCATGCAGAAAAACAGAAAATTTCGCTGCTCTCCCCTGCTGTCCACCTTCTCCCCTTGCTCTCCACCTTCTCCCCTGCTCTCCACCTTCCCCCCTGCTCTCCACCTTCTCCCCTGCTGTCCACCTTCTCCCCTGCTGTCCACCTTCTCCCCTGCTGTCCACCTTCCCCCCTGCTGTCCACCTTCCCCCCTGCTCTCCACCTTCCCCCCTGCTGTCCACCTTCCCCCCTGCTGTCCACCTTCTCCCCTGCTGTCCACCTTCTCCCCTGCTCTCCACCTTCCCCCCTGCTGTCCACCTTCCCCCCTGCTGTCCACCTTCCCCCCTGCTCTCCACCTTCCCCCCTGCTGTCCACCTTCCCCCCTGCTGTCCACCTTCCCCCCTGCTGTCCACCTTCCCCCCTGCTGTCCACCTTCCCCCCTGCTGTCCACCTTCTCCCCTGCTGTCCACCTTCTCCCCTGCTGTCCACCTTCTCCCCTGCTGTCCACCTTCTCCCCTGCTGTCCACCTTCTCCCCTGCTGTCCACCTTCTCCCCTGCTCTCCACCTTCTCCCCTGCTGTCCACCTTCTCCCCTGCTGTCCACCTTCTCCCCTGCTCTCCACCTTCCCCCCTGCTCTCCACCTTCCCCCCTGCTGTCCACCTTCTCCCCTGCTCTCCACCTTCTCCCCTGCTCTCCACCTTCCCCCCTTCTCTCCCCTGCTGTCCACCTTCTCCCCTGCTGTCCACCTTCCCCCCTGCTCTCCACCTTCTCCCCTGCTGTCCACCTTCTCCCCTGCTGTCCACCTTCCCCCCTGCTCTCCACCTTCTCCCCTGCTCTCCACCTTCCCCCCTTCTCTCCCCTGCTGTCCACCTTCTCCCCTGCTCTCCACCGTCTCCCCTGCTGTCCACCTTCTCCCCTGCTCTCCACCTTCCCCCCTTCTCTCCCCTGCTGTCCACCTTCTCCCCTGCTCTCCACCTTCTCCCCTGCTCTCCACCTTCTCCCCTGCTCTCCACCTTCTCCCCTGCTCTCCACCTTCCCCCCTTCTCTCCCCTGCTGTCCACCTTCTCCCCTGCTCTCCACCTTCTCCCCTGCTCTCCACCTTCTCCCCTGCTGTCCACCTTCTCCCCTGCTGTCCACCTTCTCCCCTGCTGTCCACCTTCTCCCCTGCTCTCCACCTTCTCCCCTGCTGTCCACCTTCCCCCCTGCTCTCCACCTTCCCCCCTGCTCCCCTGCTCTCCACCTTCCCCCCTTCTCCCCTGCTCTCCACCTTCCCCCCTGCTCTCCACCTTCCCCCCTGCTCTCCACCTTCCCCCCTGCTCTCCACCTTCTCCCCTGCTCTCCACCTTCCCCCCTGCTCTCCACCTTCTCCCCTGCTGTCCACCTTCTCCCCTGCTCTCCACCTTCTCCCCTGCTGTCCACCTTCCCCCCTGCTCTCCACCTTCTCCCCTGCTCTCCACCTTCCCCCCTTCTCTCCCCTGCTGTCCACCTTCTCCCCTGCTGTCCACCTTCCCCCCTGCTCTCCACCTTCTCCCCTGCTCTCCACCTTCTCCCCTGCTCTCCACCTTCTCCCCTGCTGTCCACCTTCTCCCCTGCTGTCCACCTTCCCCCCTGCTCTCCACCTTCTCCCCTGCTCTCCACCTTCTCCCCTGCTGTCCACCTTCTCCCCTGCTCTCCACCTTCTCCCCTGCTCTCCACCTTCCCCCCTTCTCTCCCCTGCTGTCCACCTTCTCCCCTGCTCTCCACCTTCTCCCCTGCTGTCCACCTTCTCCCCTGCTCTCCACCTTCTCCCCTGCTCTCCACCTTCTCCCCTGCTGTCCACCTTCTCCCCTGCTCTCCACCTTCCCCCCTGATCTCCACCTTCTCCCCTGCTCTCCACCTTCCCCCCTTCTCTCCCCTGCTGTCCACCTTCTCCCCTGCTCTCCACCTTCTCCCCTGCTCTCCACCTTCTCCCCTGCTGTCCACCTTCCCCCCTGCTCTCCACCTTCTCCCCTGCTCTCCACCTTCTCCCCTGCTGTCCACCTTCTCCCCTGCTCTCCACCTTCCCCCCTGCTCTCCACCTTCTCCCCTGCTCTCCACCTTCCCCCCTTCTCTCCCCTGCTGTCCACCTTCTCCCCTGCTCTCCACCTTCCCCCCTTCTCTCCCCTGCTGTCCACCTTCTCCCCTGCTCTCCACCTTCTCCCCTGCTCTCCACCTTCTCCCCTGCTGTCCACCTTCTCCCCTGCTCTCCACCTTCCCCCCTGCTCTCCACCTTCTCCCCTGCTGTCCACCTTCTCCCCTGCTCTCCACCTTCTCCCCTGCTCTCCACCTTCCCCCCTTCTCTCCCCTGCTGTCCACCTTCTCCCCTGCTCTCCACCTTCTCCCCTGCTGTCCACCTTCTCCCCTGCTCTCCACCTTCTCCCCTGCTGTCCACCTTCTCCCCTGCTCTCCACCTTCTCCCCTGCTGTCCACCTTCCCCCCTGCTCTCCACCTTCCCCCCTGCTCCCCTGCTCTCCACCTTCCCCCCTTCTCCCCTGCTCTCCACCTTCCCCCCTGCTCTCCACCTTCCCCCCTGCTCTCCACCTTCTCCCCTGCTCTCCACCTTCTCCCCTGCTGTCCACCTTCTCCCCTGCTGTCCACCTTCTCCCCTGCTCTCCACCTTCTCCCCTGCTCTCCACCTTCTCCCCTGCTCTCCACCTTCTCCCCTGCTCTCCACCTTCTCCCCTGCTCTCCCCTGCTCTCCACCTTCTCCCCTGCTCTCCCCTGCTCTCCACCTTCTCCCCTGCTCCCCTGCTCTCCCCTGCTCCCCTGCTCTCCACCTTCTCCACTGCTCTCCCCTGCTCTCCACCTTCCCCCCTGCTCTCCCCTGCTCTCCACCTTCTCCCCTGCTCTCCACCTTCCCCCCTTCCCCCCTGCTCTCCACCTTCTCCCCTGCTCTCCACCTTCCCCCTACTCTCCACCTTCCCCCCTGCTCTCCCCTGCTCTCCACCTTCTCCCCTGCTCTCCACCTTCCCCCCTGCTCTCCACCTTCTCCCCTGCTCTCCCCTGCTCCCCCGCTCTCCACCTTGCCCCCTGCTCCCCCGCTCTCCACCTTCTCCCCCGCTCTCCCCTGCTCTCCACCTTGTCCCCTGCTCTCCACCTTCTCCCCTGCTCTCCACCTTCTCCCCTGCTCTCCGCTGCTCTCCACCTTCCCCCCTGCTCTCCACCTTCCCCCCTGCTCTCCCCTTTCTCCCTGCTCTCCACCTTCTCCCCTGCTCTCCACCTTCCCCCCCTTCTCTCCCCTGCTCTCCACCTTCTCCCCAGCTCTTCACCTTCCCCCCTGCTCTCCACCTTCCCCCCTTCTCCCCTGCTCTCCACCTTCTCCCCGCTCTCCACCTTCTCCCCTGCTTTCCCCTGCTCTCCACCTTCTCCCCTGCTCTCCACCTTCCCCGCTGCTCTCCACCTTCCCCGCTGCTCTCCACCTTCCCCCCTGCTCTCCGCTGCTCTCCACCTTCCCCCCTGCTCTCCACCTTCCCCCCTGCTCCCCTGCTCTCCACCTTCCCCCCTTCTCCCCTGCTCTCCACCTTCCCCCCTGCTCTCCACCTTCCCCCCTGCTCTCCACCTTCCCCCCTGCTCTCCACCTTCCCCCTGCTCTCCACCTTCCCCCCTGCTCCCCTTCTCTCCCCTGCTGTCCACCTTCCCCCCTGCTCTCCCCTGCTCTCCACCTTCTCCCCTGCTCTCCCCTGCTCTCCACCTTCTCCCCTGCTCTCCACCTTCCCCCCCTGCTCTCCACCTTCTCCCCTGCTCTCCACCTTCCCCCCTGCTCTCCACCTTCTCCCCTGCTCTCCACCTTCCCCCCCTTCTCTCCCCTGCTCTCCACCTTCTCCCCAGCTCTTCACCTTCCCCCCTGCTCTCCACCTTCCCCCCTTCTCCCCTGCTCTCCACCTTCTCCCCGCTCTCCACCTTCTCCCCTGCTTTCCCCTGCTCTCCACCTTCTCCCCTGCTCTCCACCTTCCCCGCTGCTCTCCACCTTCCCCGCTGCTCTCCACCTTCCCCCCTGCTCTCCGCTGCTCTCCACCTTCCCCCCTGCTCTCCACCTTCCCCCCTGCTCCCCTGCTCTCCACCTTCCCCCCTTCTCCCCTGCTCTCCACCTTCCCCCCTGCTCTCCACCTTCCCCCCTGCTCTCCACCTTCCCCCCTGCTCTCCACCTTCCCCCCTGCTCTCCACCTTCTCCCCTGCTCTCCACCTTCTCCCCTGCTGTCCACCTTCTCCCCTGCTCTCCACCTTCCCCCCTGCTCTCCACCTTCTCCCCTGCTCTCCACCTTCCCCCCTTCTCTCCCCTGCTCTCCACCTTCCCCCCTGCTCCCCTGCTCTCCACCTTCCCCCCTTCTCCCCTGCTCTCCACCTTCCCCCCTGCTCTCCACCTTCCCCCCTGCTCTCCACCTTCCCCCCTGCTCTCCACCTTCTCCCCTGCTCTCCACCTTCCCCCCTGCTCTCCACCTTCTCCCCTGCTCTCCACCTTCCCCCCTGCTCTCCACCTTCTCCCCTGCTGTCCACCTTCCCCCCTTCTCTCCCCTGCTGTCCACCTTCTCCCCTGCTGTCCACCTTCTCCCCTGCTCTCCACCTTCTCCCCTGCTCTCCACCTTCCCCCCTTCTCCCCTGCTCTCCACCTTCCCCCCTGCTCTCCACCTTCCCCCCTGCTCTCCACCTTCCCCCCTGCTCTCCACCTTCTCCCCTGCTCTCCACCTTCCCCCCTGCTCTCCACCTTCCCCCCTGCTCTCCACCTTCTCCCCTGCTCTCCACCTTCTCCCCTGCTGTCCACCTTCTCCCCTGCTCTCCACCTTCCCCCCTGCTCTCCACCTTCTCCCCTGCTCTCCACCTTCCCCCCTTCTCTCCCCTGCTGTCCACCTTCTCCCCTACTCTCCACCTTCCCCCCTTCTCTCCCCTGCTGTCCACCTTCTCCCCTGCTGTCCACCTTCCCCCCTGCTCTCCACCTTCTCCCCTGCTGTCCACCTTCTCCCCTGCTCTCCACCTTCTCCCCTGCTGTCCACCTTCTCCCCTGCTCTCCACCTTCTCCCCTGCTCTCCACCTTCCCCCCTGCTCTCCACCTTCTCCCCTGCTGTCCACCTTCCCCCCTTCTCTCCCCTGCTGTCCACCTTCTCCCCTGCTGTCCACCTTCTCCCCTGCTCTCCACCTTCCCCCCTGCTCTCCACCTTCCCCCCTGCTCTCCACCTTCTCCCCTGCTCTCCACCTTCTCCCCTGCTGTCCACCTTCTCCCCTGCTCTCCACCTTCCCCCCTTCTCTCCCCTGCTGTCCACCTTCTCCCCTGCTCTCCACCTTCTCCCCTGCTGTCCACCTTCTCCCCTGCTCTCCACCTTCTCCCCTGCTGTCCACCTTCTCCCCTGCTCTCCACCTTCTCCCCTGCTGTCCACCTTCCCCCCTGCTCTCCACCTTCCCCCCTGCTCCCCTGCTCTCCACCTTCCCCCCTTCTCCCCTGCTCTCCACCTTCCCCCCTGCTCTCCACCTTCCCCCCTGCTCTCCACCTTCCCCCCTGCTCTCCACCTTCTCCCCTGCTCTCCACCTTCTCCCCTGCTGTCCACCTTCTCCCCTGCTCTCCACCTTCCCCCCTGCTCTCCACCTTCTCCCCTGCTCTCCACCTTCCCCCCTTCTCTCCCCTGCTGTCCACCTTCTCCCCTGCTCTCCACCTTCTCCCCTGCTCTCCACCTTCTCCCCTGCTGTCCACCTTCTCCCCTGCTCTCCACCTTCCCCCCTGCTCTCCACCTTCTCCCCTGCTGTCCACCTTCTCCCCTGCTCTCCACCTTCTCCCCTGCTCTCCACCTTCCCCCCTTCTCTCCCCTGCTGTCCACCTTCTCCCCTGCTCTCCACCTTCTCCCCTGCTGTCCACCTTCTCCCCTGCTGTCCACCTTCTCCCCTGCTCTCCACCTTCTCCCCTGCTCTCCACCTTCCCCCCTTCTCTCCCCTGCTGTCCACCTTCTCCCCTGCTCTCCACCTTCTCCCCTGCTGTCCACCTTCTCCCCTGCTCTCCACCTTCTCCCCTGCTGTCCACCTTCCCCCCTTCTCTCCCCTGCTGTCCACCTTCTCCCCTGCTCTCCACCTTCCCCCCTTCTCTCCCCTGCTCTCCACCTTCTCCCCTGCTGTCCACCTTCTCCCCTGCTCTCCACCTTCTCCCCTGCTGTCCACCTTCTCCCCTGCTCTCCACCTTCTCCCCTGCTGTCCACCTTCCCCCCTGCTCTCCACCTTCCCCCCTGCTCCCCTGCTCTCCACCTTCCCCCCTTCTCCCCTGCTCTCCACCTTCCCCCCTGCTCTCCACCTTCCCCCCTGCTCTCCACCTTCCCCCCTGCTCTCCACCTTCTCCCCTGCTCTCCACCTTCTCCCCTGCTGTCCACCTTCTCCCCTGCTCTCCACCTTCCCCCCTGCTCTCCACCTTCTCCCCTGCTCTCCACCTTCCCCCCTTCTCTCCCCTGCTGTCCACCTTCTCCCCTGCTCTCCACCTTCTCCCCTGCTCTCCACCTTCTCCCCTGCTGTCCACCTTCTCCCCTGCTCTCCACCTTCCCCCCTGCTCTCCACCTTCTCCCCTGCTGTCCACCTTCTCCCCTGCTCTCCACCTTCTCCCCTGCTCTCCACCTTCTCCCCTGCTGTCCACCTTCTCCCCTGCTCTCCACCTTCTCCCCTGCTGTCCACCTTCTCCCCTGCTGTCCACCTTCTCCCCTGCTGTCCACCTTCTCCCCTGCTCTCCACCTTCTCCCCTGCTCTCCACCTGCTTAATACTATTAGTAGGGGTGCAACGAATCAAAACTCACGGTTCGGATCGTTCCTCGGATCAGAGTCACGGATCGGATCATTTTTCGGATCAGCCAAAAAAAAATAGACAAGACAAATAAACATGTTTTGTCTTTTTGTTTATTAACACTAAATTATTCAATTGAAATATATAAAATCAACTTAAAGTGTACAATTAACATCTTCTTTTCAACATAATCAATGAAAAACAACTTAAAGTGCAACATAAAAAGCGCACATTTTTTTTTTTTTTTTCATAAATCAATCCGCGTATCATGCGTGTGCCGAACCGAAATAGATGGTCCGAACGGATCACGGACCAATGATGATCCGTTGCAGGCCTAACTATTAGTGTTATTACATATTTTGTTCATACAGCAGATCATACCTGTTTCAGTGAGAGTTCAGGTGGAGAAGAGAGCATTGCTGCTGTCATGTTTGATTTCTTGGTGGATTAGCTGCTTTGATGGATGACGTTAGACCATTTCCTGGCTGGAGTCTATTCTTTTGGTCTAGCACCAGTGCAGTGGCTTTAAGAAGGGTCGTTAGGGAAGGTTAGGAGTCTCCACAGCTGATGCAGTGGAATTAGGACAGGGGAGCGTGTCAGCCAAGCTTATGACAGGATGCTTTGAATCATCCTCTGAATAAAAATCTGTCTTGTCTGTTGTTACTGTCCATTGATATAGAACCTTTATTTTCTGATTTCATAGATGCAAAAATCCAAGTTAAGGGACCGCGGACTGACCGAGAGAAGAATGCAGTCAAGCAAAGGATGGCAAAATTCAGAAGAAGGTGCCGGGAAAGAATGTCTGCTGTGCATTGGGAAAGAATCTCCAGTCCTTAGCACTCGAACATGGAAGGATATTAAATATCTTATCTATGAAATAGTTAAAATCAAGAGAGAGCTTGAATTTTAAGAGGAGCAATTAGTAGGTAATCTTAATTTATTTTGTATTTTGAGAGGGAGAAATGTAATAGGAGGAGAAATGTCTGTTTTTGTTTGTTTTTCTTTCATAGCTCCGCTCCTGTTTAGCGAACACTAGGTGGTCCTGTTATAAGTTGGGACTGGCAACTGCTGTTTGTTTGAAGTTTTTTGTTTGTGCATATGTTTTACTGGTCTTCAATATTGTCTGTGTCTACAGCTACTGCCTTGTTTATAGCGGTTATGTGGTTTTGTGCTGAATTAGAAATGACCACTGCAACGGTTTGTTACTTTCAGGGCAGATATATGTTTAATCATACATATAAGTATTCTCAAATATTCCCAGAGCCACTGTATGTTGGCTAGATGTTCTAGTAAATTGAATATATTTTCTACCTGTGTGCACAACTGTACATTCTTCTTATATGTTTTGCCAGAATGGAAGTGTTTTTTTTACAAATGACGACAAGACATGATAACACATGATATCATTACGAGGCAGATCATTAGTGTTAAAGTAGTAAACTAAAGTGAATCATCATACAGAAAATGACAGGTGTTTGTACCTGATATGTTGCTATGCTAACAATCCAGGTGTAGGCTTCAGCATCAGTGCTGTTTCATGTGGAAAATATATACATTCAAATTCAAAAATGCAAATGAATTACTTCAGATGGAAATAGTAGCGTGGGGCTCTACTGTAGTCTGGTGTCTGAAAATGAATCATATTTCCCAGTTTGCCAATTGCTGGTAGATGTTTGATAATACAATATCAGAAATACCCCCAGTTGAAATGACCAATTTGGTATTTTAATAGCAATTTTGGAAAGGTAAAATTGGCCATCTGATTACCATATTTAAAAGTAAACAATTATCATTCATTACAGGTCATAATAATTCATATTTGATGATGAAAATGATATCCTTGTTGACCACTAAATAGGGAAGGGGGGGTATTCTGGGTGAAAAATATGAAATTGTCCTTAAACATCAGTAGTAACAGTGATATACTTTGGGTTGGTAAAAACACAAACCGGTACTCACTCTGTTGGTTAAAAACTTTTACTTGAAACTTTGTGTTTTATAAAATCTGAGCGAATGTATAGCATGGTGGTGCCACCTAGAGTTCAGAAATGCTTTCTTTGTGTTGATATCTGAGCTAGAAATGCCGGTCCTCACTTTGTGAGTGGTTTTACTCGGTCCTCACTAAGTAGCAGGTACAAGAATGTGTGTGTGTGTGTGTGTGTGTGTGTGTGTATGTGTGTGTGTATGTCTGTGTGTGTGTGTGTGTGTGTGTCTAACTGGTAGGAAGCATTTTAAGGTATTGATTATTTAAATGTGTAAAAAGTCAACTGGTGTTACTGAGTAAATATTTACTTCCTGTTTGATTACTTACTTTCCTCCAGGAGGGGGGGGGGGCGGGGGTGTGTGTGTGTGTGGGGGGGGGGGGGGGGGAGAGGGCGGGGGGTTACATTGATGGGTGCTTACCAGTTTCCTGTCGCAGGGTCTCTGGCCCCAGTGAAGAACTGGAGGCCAGAGGCTCGTCTATGTACCGACTATAAGGAGCTTTCTAGATCATTCTCCAATCTCTTTCTTATTAGAGATGACCTCAGTACTTTCACTGGGTTACATTTTGTAATTTAGTCCCTTGATCAGAGAAAGCCTTCGACAGGTGGACCATGGTCTGTGTGTGTGTGTGTGGGGTGTGTGTGTGTGTGTGGGGTGTGTGTGTGTGTGTGTGGGGTGTGTGTGTGTGTGTGTGGGGTGTGTGTGTGGGGTGAGAAAGCCTTCGACAGGGTGGACCATGGTCTGTGTGTGTGTGTAGGGTGTGTGTGTGTGTGTGTGGGGTGTGTGTGTGTGTGTGTGGGGTGAGAAAGCCTTCGACAGGGGGACCATGGTCATTTATCCTCAGCTCTTAAGGCGTAGGGTTTGGGGGAAAGTTTTATTAAGTGGATAAAGCTTCTGCATAGTGAGGCATCATGTATGGTTCAGGTGACACACACAGAGACACACACACCATACACACACAGACACACACACACCATACACACACAGACACACACACATACACAGACACACACACATACACAGACACACACACAGAGGCATCATGTATAATAGACTTCTTCTGGTCAGGTAAGCGTTGGAGTCGTGCTGCGGTCTTGGACTTGCCCGTAAAAAGCGTCAAAGCAGAAGCTCAGAGAGGAAAGAGCTTGTTCTGTAGCTGCTCCTGGAGGTACCGAGGTCAAAGGTCAAAGGTCAGGTCAGAGGGGATAGAGCCTTTTCTGTAGCTGCTTCTGGAGGTACTGAGGTCAAAGGTCAGGTCAGAGGGGATAGAGCCTTCTCTGTAGCTGCTTCTGGAGGTACCGAGGTCAAAGGTCAGCTCAGAGAGGATAGAGCCTTCTCTGTAGCTGCTTCTGGAGGTACCGAGGTCAAAGGTCAGGTCAGAGGGGATAGAGACTTTTCTGTAGCTGCTTCTGGAGGTACCGAGGTCAAAGGTCAGGTCAGAGGGGATAGAGCCTTCTCTGTAGCTGCTTCTGGAGGTACCGAGGTCAAAGGTCAGGTCAGAGGGGATAGAGACTTTTCTGTAGCTGCTCCTGGAGGTACCGAGGTCAAAGGTCAAAGGTCAGGTCAGAGGGGATAGAGCCTTTTCTGTAGCTGCTCCTAAACTACGGAACGAGCTTCCTTTAAATATTAGACAAGCCTCCTCACTGTCTGTTTTTAAAACTCGTCTTAAAACCCATTTTTATTCCTTGGCTTTCAACCCAGCTTGAGACTCTGCTCCTGTTTTAAAGTATATTTTTTGGGCTTTTTGCCTTTAATGTTCAGGTTAGTAGAGACAGACAGGTAGCAGGAGGCAGAGAGGGGGCAATGACACGCAGGATAAGACCGCTCGGTGCGGGACTCGAACCAGGACTACAGCCTCAACACATGTGGCGGGCGCTCCTCCCACTGAGTTAAACTCTGCCACTAGTGTTTTATGGTTTTTAATTAGTTTTAAAAACAATAAAGAATTATTTTAGTATTTATTTCCTGTTAATAGTTTTATCTTCCTGAGTTGTTTTATATATTTATGTTGAGCACTCTGTTTCAGCTGTGGTTGTTTTAAAGTGCTTTATAAATAAAGTTGAGTTGAGTACAGGAGGGAGGACAAGGCTTGGTCGATGTGGAAAACATCTTTTTTTATTGAGAACCAGAGAAATAGACTCACTCCCTTTTACTCATCACTCCTACAGGCGTGGCAGGTGCTGTCTTTCCTTCTTTCCTTCTTTCCTTCTTTCTTTCTTCCTTTCCTTCCTTCTTTCCTTCTTCCTTTCCTTCTCTCCTCTTCATGTATTCATGCTTCTTGTTAGTAAAAGAAAGACGATTGTACAATAATAAGATAAATATTCCTTTATTAATCTCACCGTGGAAACATTCACATTATTACACAAAGACACAAAAATACATTAAATAATAAATAATAAATAATTACACAAGGAATAAAAACTATAGCAGTAAAGTTTTATAAATGATGCAATAAATAAAAATATATATTAAACCGTTTTTCATATTTTCACACACACACACACACACACACACACACACACAGACTCTCACACACACAGACACACACACACACACACACACACACACACACACACAGAGAGACACACACACACACACACACACACACACACACACACACAGAGACACACACACACACACACAGAGACACACACACACACACACACAGAGAGACACACACACACATACCTGTTGTACTACCTGGTGGGGTCCAGTCTTTCTAAACAGTACCGTGTGTGACCTCTGGGGTTCACACACACATACAGGAAAACCAACCTTGTGGGGACCAGGCCTATCGGGAGGCTGTTTGCTATTGATTCCAATGCTCGTTGCCATGGAAACCAGGAGTCGGTCCCCACAGGGTTGGTAATATGTCAGGTTTCGGTCCTCACCAGGATAGAAAAACCAACTCACACACACTCACTGAGGTGGTATCATACCCATGCTGGCTCAGACTGCCCTATGCTGGCTCAGACTGCCCCAGGCCGGGGTCGTATCATACCCATGCTGGCTCAGACTGCCCCAGGCCGAGGTCGTATCATACCCATGCTGGCTCAGACTGCCCCAGGCCGGGGTGGTATCATACCCATGCTGGCTCAAACTGCCCCAGGCCGAGGTGGTATCATACCCATGCTGGCTCAGACTGCCCCAGGCCGAGGTCGTATCATACCCATGCTGGCTCAGACTGCCCCAGGCCGAGGTGGTATCATACCCATGCTGGCTCAGACTGCCCCAGGCTCAGACTGCCCCAGGCCGAGGTCGTATCATACCCATGCTGGCTCAGACTGCCCCAGGCCGAGGTCGTATCATACCCATGCTGGCTCAGACTGCCCCAGGCCGAGGTCGTATCATACCCATGCTGGCTCAGACTGCCCCAGGCCGAGGTGGTATCATACCCATGCTGGCTCAGACTGCCCCAGGCCGAGGTCGTATCATACCCATGCTGGCTCAGACTGCCCCAGGCCGGGGTGGTATCATACCCATGCTGGCTCAGACTGCCCCAGGCCGAGGTCGTATCATACCCATGCTGGCTCAGACTGCCCCAGGCCGGGGTCGTATCATACCCATGCTGGCTCAGACTGCCCCAGGCCGAGGTCGTATCATACCCATGCTGGCTCGGAAACAGAGTGGTTATCATACAGCCTCCACCTGAAGCAGCAGTTGTTGAGTCTGTCAGCGCTGAGAGACGAGTGGAGACCGATCTGCTTTGTGTCCCGTTAAAGGGAGGAGGGTTAGAAGAGAGGAGGGCTAAAGAGAGGAGGGTTAGAGGAGAGGAGGGTTAGAGGAGAGGAGGGCTAAAGAGAGGAGGGTTAAAGAGAGGAGGGTTAAAGAGAGGAGGGTTAGAGGAGAGGAGGGTTAGAGGAGAGGAGGGCTAAAGAGAGGAGGGTTAGAAGAGAGGAGGGTTAAAAAAGAGCAGAGATAAAGACTTTATCCTCTTATTTCAGTTTAGACTTGTTGTCTTCAGTCTTTTGTCTCTAATCTTCTTCTTCGGATGTTGTTTGTAGACTTTGGAGGATTGAACAGCCGTTAAACCTGAGCCCTCCGGATCAGCTGGGCTCAGAGCGACCAGCTGAAGGTTGGGGATTATAATCTATAACTGCTGGGTGGAGGTTAGGGTTTATAATGACGATAAAGTTCTTTAAAGTCTTTCATTAAAACATTTATTAAGTTTTAAGATTAAAAAGTGATTAAAACATTTTAATAGTGACGGTTTTAAATCATCAGTTATTTTATTTTAAGGTAAATTATATTTTTCTGGTGTGTGAAAGTGTTGAATGATATTAAAATAAGCTTTAAAGAGAATAATAAAGCAGAGTGAGGGTTAGGGTTAGGGTTAGTGTGAGACAGCAGCAGTGGTGATTAAACTCTGAATCATTGTTTAATTCTTTAATTAACTGGTTAATGACGTTGAGATGTGAGCAGTTTAAAAGCTGCGGGTGTTTACAGCGCTGCAGGTTAAAGTCTAATAAGCAGATTGGATTCATTAAAGTCTCTTTACTCTTCAACTCAACTCACTTTAAACATTAAACACTTTAAACACCAACAGACACTTAAAGTCTTTTATTTATCAGACGCTGTGTTTCCCTCCTTAATAACTAACCCTCTGATTTTAATTACTTTAGATATTTTCTATTAACAGAAAATTAATAAATAAACTAATAAATGATGTTTTTTTGTGGACCCAGCATCAAATTTCTAAGTGGTGTAACCATAAAAACTTTGGAAGGAAGGAAGGAAGGAAAGAAGGAAGAAGGTAAGGAAGGAAGATAGAATGAAGTCATTATTAGTATAAGTCCACTTAAACACACTGTAGCTGATCACATATTTAATATCTATCATTCTACTGTGGTTACACCATTTGACATTTTGTGGTTACACCATTTGACATGTTCAGGAGCATTCAGTCAGACTTTTGGTATAAAATGGGTCAAATGTGATTTCAAATCTCTCTTATTGATCTTTTTTTAATATATTGATTATATTGAACTGGGCGTAACCTCCATGATGTCTTGCTGCGGAGTTCAGTCTGAATTCAGTCCTTTCTTTCCTTCTTTCCTTCCTTCCTCCTTTCCTCCTTTCCTTCCTTCCTTCCTTCCTTCCTTCCTTGACTCTCTTATTGATCTTTTTTTAATATATTGATTATATTGAACTGGTCGTAACCCCCATGCTGTCTTGCTGCGGAGTTCAGTCTGAATTCAGTCCTTTCTTTCCTTCTTTCCTTCCTTCCTCCTTTCCTCCTTTCCTTCCTTCCTTCCTTCCTTCCTTCCTTGACTCTCTTATTGATCTTTTTTTAATATATTGATTATATTGAACTGGTCGTAACCTCCATGCTGTCTTGCTGCGGAGTTCAGTCGGGTAATCTGGAGAATTATGAGATCAGGAAACATCCACCGAGTTCAAACTGAAGGAAAGTTGAAGAGTGCGAGTCCAGATCCGGCTCTCAGTAAGCAGATTTGGAGCTAATCCTGGTCTTTAGGACCTAAATCTTGGGTCTAAGCTGTTTATGAGCGTATATAAGGAGCTGCGGTCCGGCTCCGCTCAGCACAGCCGGCATCATGGGGAAATACTTCCACCTGTATGAGAACATCTCTAAGGTGAGTCCCTTCGAGGGACCCCAGTACTACCTGGCCCCCATGTGGGTCTTCTACATGCAGACCGCCTTCATGGGCTTCGTGCTGTTCGCCGGCCTGCCGCTGAACCTCGTGGTCCTGCTGGCGGCCGCCAAGTACAAGAAGCTGCAGGCGCCTCTGAACTTCATCCTCATCAACATCTCCTTCGCCGGCTTCATCTTCGTCACCTTCTCCGTCAGCCAGGTGTTCATCTCCACCATGAGGGGCTACTTCTTCCTGGGGCACACGCTCTGCGCCATGGAGTCCGCCATGGGGTCCATAGCAGGTACAGTCTGAACCGGGGGGGCAAACATGCGGCCCGTGGGCCAGAACCGGCCCGCCAAGGGGTCCAATCAGGCCCACTGTCTTCCCTTCCTTCCTCCCTTCCTCCCTTCCTTCCTTCCTTCCTAATGGTCCGACCCTTGAACCATTTGAGTCTGACCCCCCTGATCTGAACCCTGTGTTCTCTGGTCCCAGGTCTGGTCACTGCCTGGTCTCTGGCGGTCCTGTCCTTTGAGAGGTACCTGGTCATCTGTAAACCTTTTGGAGCCTTTAAGTTCACCACCAGCCACGCGGGCGCTGCGGTCGCCTTCACCTGGTTCATGGGGGTCGGCTGTGCCATCCCGCCCTTCTTCGGCTGGAGCAGGTACGTCTGCCTGACCCTGAACCCTGGACCCTGAACCCTGGACCCTGAACCCTGAACCCTGAACCCTGAACCCTAAACCCTGAACCCTGAACCCTGGACCCTGAACCCTGAACCCTGAACCCTGAACCTTAAACCCTGAACCCTGAACCCTGAACCTTAAACCTTAAACCCTGAACCCTGAACCCTAAACCCTGAACCTTAAACCCTGAACCCTGAACCCTGAACCCTAAACCCTGAACCCTAAACCCTGGACCCTGAACCCTGAACCCTGAACCCTAAACCCTGAACCCTGAACCCTGAACCCTAAACCCTAAACCCTGAACCCTAAACCCTGAACCCTGAACCCTGAACCCTAAACCCTGGACCCTGAACCCTAAACCCTGAACCCTGAACCCTGAACCCCAAACCCTGAACCCTGACCCTCCTCAGAGTCCAACCTGTGCAGCGGGTGTCTGAGCTGTGCCCTGCTGGTTTTCAGGTACATCCCTGAGGGTCTGGGCTGCTCCTGTGGACCGGACTGGTACACCCACAACGAGGAGTTCAACTGCAGCAGCTACACCAACTTCCTGATGGTGACCTGCTTCATCGCCCCGCTCACCATCATCATCTTCTCCTACTCTCAGCTGCTGGGAGCTCTGCGCGCGGTGAGCCTCTTTACAAAGCTGCACCTGTACTTTTATTTTGAAATCCTGCTTCATGTGCTTCCTGTGGTCTCGGTGTTCAGGTGGCGGCGCAGCAGCAGGAGTCGGAGTCCACGCAGAAGGCGGAGAAGGAAGTGTCGAGGATGATCATCGTCATGGTGGGATCCTTCATCACCTGCTACGGCCCGTACGCCATCGCCGCTCTGTACTTCGCCTACTCCACGGACGAGAACAAAGACTACCGGCTCGTCACCATCCCCGCCTTCTTCTCCAAAAGCTCCTGCGTCTACAACCCTCTGATCTACGCCTTCATGAACAAACAGGTGAGCTCCGGGGCTCTAAGGGTCTCTAAGGGTCTCCTCCATGGTCTCTAAGGGTCTCTAAGGGTCTCCTCAGGGCCACATCCAGGGTCTCTAAGGGTCTCTAAGGGTCTCCTCCGGGTCTCTAAGGGTCTCTAAGGGTCTCTAAGGGTCTCCTCCGGGTCTCTAAGGGTCTCTAAGGGTCTCCTCAGGGCCACATCCAGGGCCTCTAAGGGTCTCTAAGGGTCTCTAAGGGTCTCTAAGGGTCTCTAAGTAAGATACTGAACCCTGAGTGGTGTAGAACAGGGTGTGGTGTCGGGTGTCAAACATGCGGCCCGTGGGCCAGATCCGGCCCACCGAGGGGTCCAATCTGGCCCACTTTCCTTATTCCTCCCTTCCTTCATTCCTTCATTCCTACTTTCTTTCCTTTCTACCTTCCTTCCTCCGTCTTTCTATCTGTCCTTCCTTCCTTCTATCTGTCCTTGCTTCCTTCCTTCTTTTCTTTCCTTCCTTCCTTCCATCTTTCCTTCCATCCTTCCTTTCTTCCTTCCATTCTGTCTTCTTTTTCTCCTTCCTGTTTTATTTTCCTTCAGTCTTTCCTTTCTACTTTCCTTCTCTTCCTTCCTCCCTTTCTTTCTTCCTTCTATCTGTCCTTCCTTCCTTCCATCTTTCCTTCTTTTATTTCCTTCCTTCCTTCCATCTTTCCTTTCTTCCTTTCTTCCTTCTTTCCTTTCTTCCTTCCTTCCATTCTGTCTTCTTTTTCTCCTTCCTGTTTTATTTTCCTTCAGTCTTTCCTTTCTACCTTCCTTCCTCCGTCTTTCTATCTGTCCTTCCTTCCTTCCTTCTTTTCTTTCCTTCCTTCCATCCTTCCATCTTTCCTTTCTTCCTTCCATTCTGTCTTCTTTTTTCTCCTTCCTGTTTTATTTTCCTTCAGTCTTTCCTTTCTACCTTCCTTCCTTCTATCTGTCCTTGCTTCCTTCCTTCTTTTCTTTCCTTCCTTCCTTCCATCTTTCCTTCTTTTATTTCCTTCCTTCCTTCCATCTTTCCTTTCTTCCTTCCTTCCATCTTTCCTTTCTTCCTTCCATTCTGTCTTCTTTTTTCTCCTTCCTGTTTTATTTTCCTTCAGTCTTTCCTTTCTACTTTCCTTCTCTTCCTTCCTCCCTTTCTTTCTTCCTTCTATCTGTCCTTCCTCCCTTCCTTCCTATTTTATTTTCCTTCCTTCCTCCGTCTTTCTATCTGTCCTTCCTTCCTTCCTTCCTTCTTTCCTTTCCTTCCTTCGTTCCATCTTTCCTTTCTTCCTTCCATTCTGTCTTCTTTTTCTCCTTCCTGTTTTATTTTCCTTCCTCCTTCCTTCTATCTGTCCTTCCTTCCTTCCTTCCTTCTTTTTAATGATCCGTGGTGTAGAAGCAGGTTGAGGGTTGAGTGAGGGTTGGAGGAAGCTAACGTGCACATGTCTGTAGGAAGCTAACGTGCACTTGTCTGGAGGAAGCTAACGTGCACTTGTCTGTAGGAAGCTAACATGCACTTGTCTGTAGGAAGCTAACGTGCGCTTGTCTGTAGGAAGCTAACATGCACTTGTCTGTAGGAAGCTAACGTGCGCTTGTCTGCAGGAAGCTAACGTGCGCTTGTCTGGAGGAAGCTAACATGCACTTGTCTGTAGGAAGCTAACGTGCGCTTGTCTGTAGGAAGCTAACGTGCACTTGTCTGTAGGAAGCTAACGTGTGCTTGTCTGTAGGAAGCTAACGTGCGCTTGTCTGTAGGAAGCTAACGTGCACTTGTCTGTAGGAAGCTAACATGCACTTGTCTGTAGGAAGCTAACGTGCGCTTGTCTGCAGGAAGCTAACGTGCGCTTGTCTGGAGGAAGCTAACATGCACTTGTCTGTAGGAAGCTAACATGCACTTGTCTGTAGGAAGCTAACGTGCACTTGTCTGTAGGAAGCTAACGTGCACTTGTCTGTAGGAAGCTAACGTGTGCTTGTCTGTAGGAAGCTAACGTGCGCTTGTCTGTAGGAAGCTAACGTGCACTTGTCTGTAGGAAGCTAACATGCACTTGTCTGTAGGAAGCTAACGTGCGCTTGTCTGCAGGAAGCTAACGTGCGCTTGTCTGGAGGAAGCTAACATGCACTTGTCTGTAGGAAGCTAACGTGCACTTGTCTGTAGGAAGCTAACGTGCACTTGTCTGTAGGAAGCTAACGTGTGCTTGTCTGTAGGAAGCTAACGTGCACTTGTCTGTGGGAAGCTAACGTGCACTTGTCTGGAGGAAGCTAACGTGCACTTGTCTGGAGGAAGCTAGAAGCTAACGTGCGCTTGTCTGTAGGAAGCTAACGTGCACTTGTCTGTAGGAAGCTAACGTGCACTTGTCTGTAGGAAGCTAACGTGCACTTCTCTCTCTGCAGTTCAACGCCTGCATCATGGAGATGGTGTTCGGGAAGACAATGGACGACGCGTCTGAACTTTCTTCAAAGACTGAAGCATCTTCAGTGTCCACAGCTTCTTAAAGTTGGGGACAAACTAAAGGACTGTTTCACTTCTTCCTGCTGTAAATATGACAAATATGATGATATAGAACATTTCTGTTTTAGATTAAAGGCAACAAAAATCTGAGCTTCCTTTCGAAGGTTTCTTTCATTCCACTGAAAACACGACACGCTCTTCAGGTTTCATCATTTTATTGAAAACAGGATGTAAAAGTTTAAGTTACAGCTTCAACCAGACTTTCTGTCTTTGTGCAAAAAACACAATTCATCATTTATTTATTTATTTATTTTTGTAGATTTTTTAGTTTTTGGAGTGTTATAAAATGTAAAGTAACTCTTTTATTTTGAAAAGCACAGAGTACTTCCTGTCATCCTGCCGTAAACTTTAGTTTGTAAACACACGAAATGAAGGAGCGGACGGATTCACACGTCCTCAAAGCTTTCTGACTCCACGTAACAAAACTCCACATTTAACCCTCCTGGTGTCCTCGAGTCAAGGGAGGGAGGAAGGGAGGGAGGAAGGGAGGGAAGGAAGGAAGGGAGGGAGGAAGGGAGGGAAGGAAAGGAGGAAGGAAAGAAGGAAGCAGGAAGAAGGGAGGAAAGGAAAGAAGGAAGGTAGGAAAGAAGGACAGAGGAAAGAAAGAGAGAAGGAGGGAGGGAGGAAAGAAGGAAGGAATAACAGAGGAAAGGAGAGAAGGAAGGAAGGAAGGGAGGAAAGGAAAGGAAAGAAGGGAGAAGGAAGGAAAGGAGGGAAAGAAAGAAGGAAGCAGGAAGAAGGGAGGAAAGGAAAGAAGGAAGGTAGGAAAGAAGGACAGAGGAAAGAAAGAGAGAAGGAGGGAGGGAGGGAGGAAAGAAGGAAGGGAGGAAGGAATAACAGAGGAAAGGAGAGAAGGAAGGAAGGAAGGAAGGGAGGAAAGGAAAGAAGGGAGAAGGAAGGAAAGGAGGGAAGGAAAGAAGGAGGGAAGAAAGGGGGATGGAGGAAGTACAGGCGGAAGGAAGGATGGGAGGAAAGGAAAGAAGGGAGAAGGAAGGAAAGGAGGGAAGGAAAGAAGGAGGGAAGAAAGGGGGATGGAGGAAGTACAGGCGGAAGGAAGGATGGGAGGAAAGGAAAGAAGGGAGAAGGAAGGAAAGGAGGGAAGGAAAGAAGGAGGGAAGAAAGGGGGATGGAGGAAGTACAGGCGGAAGGAAGGAAGGGAGGAAAGGAAGGAAAGGAGGGAAGGAAAGAAGGAGGGAAGAAAGTGGGATGGAGGAAGTACAGGCGGAAGGAAGGAAGGGAGGAAAGGAAAGAAGGGAGAAGGAAGGAAGGGAGGAAAGGAAAGAAGGGAGAAGGAAGGAAAGGAGGGAAGGAAAGAAGGGAGAAGGAAGGAAGGGAGGAAAGGAAAGAAGGGAGAAGGAAGGAAGGGAGGAAAGGAAAGAAGGGAGAAGGAAGGAAAGGAGGGAAGGAAAGAAGGGAGAAGGAAGGAAGGGAGGAAAGGAAAGAAGGGAGAAGGAAGGAAGGGAGGAAAGGAAAGAAGGGAGAAGGAAGGAAAGGAGGGAAGGAAAGAAGGAGGAAAGGAAAGGAGGGAAGGAAAGAAGGAGGGTTTTATAAAATATTCTTCACAATAAATTTAAATCTAAAATCTGCAGCGTCTCTAAAACTCGTCGTGATGCATCAACGCTTCGCCGAAGTCCGTCGCCTGGCTGCCGACGAAGATGTCGTACTTATCGAGGATTTCCTCCCGACTCAGCTTCCCGTCCTGCACACACACACACACACACACACACACACACACACACACACACACACACACACAGAGATACACACACACACACACACACACACACACACACACACACACACACACACACACACACACACACACAGAGAGACACACACACACACACACACACACACACACACACACAGAGAGACACACACACACACAGAGACACACACACACACAGAGAGAGAGAGGCGCACACACACACAAATACACACACACAGAGAGAGAGAGAGGCGCACACACACACACACACACACACACACACACACACACACACAGAGAGAGAGAGACACACACACACACACACACACACAGAGAGAGACACACACACACACACAGAGAGAGAGAGGCGCACACACACACACACACACAGAGAGAGAGAGACACACACACACACACACACACACACACACACACACACAGAGAGAGAGACACACACACACACACACACACACACACACACATACACAGACACACACACACACACACACACAGACACACACACACACACACAGAGACACACACACACACACACACACACACACACACAGAGAGACACACACACACACTCAGACACACACACACACACACACACACACACACACACACAGAGACACACAGAGAGACACACACACACACAGACAGAGAGACACACACACACACAGACACACACACACACACACACACACACACAGAGAGACACACACACACACACACACACACACACACACACACAGAGACACACACACACACACACACACACACACACACACACACACACACACACACACACAGAGAGACACACACACACACAGAGACACACACACACACAGAGAGACACACACACACACACACAGAGAGAGAGAGGCGCACACACACACACACACACACACACACACACACACACACACAGAGAGAGAGAGACACACACACACACACACACACACAGAGAGAGACACACACACACACACAGAGAGAGAGAGGCGCACACACACACACACACACAGAGAGAGAGAGACACACACACACACACACACACACACACACACACAGAGAGAGAGACACACACACACACACACACACACACACACACACACACACACACACACAGACACACACACACACACACAGACACACACACACACACACACACACACACACAGACACACACACACACACACAGAGACACACACACACACACACACACACACACAGACACACACACACACACAGAGAGACACACACACACACTCAGACACACACACACACACACACACACACACACACACAGAGACACACAGAGAGACACACACACACACAGACAGAGAGACACACACACACACACACACACACACACACACAGAGACACACACACACACA
>JAJDFG010000262.1:222500-285000 GCA_021039105.1 Scomber colias | reverse complement strand
GTACGTCCCCTCTAGAACCTGAAGGTGCTTACTCAGGTACGTTCCCTCTAGAACCTGAAGGTGCTTACCCAGGTACGTCCCCTCTAGAACCTGAAGGTGTTTACCCAGGTAGGTTCCCTCTAGAACCTGAAAACCTGAAGGTGTTTACCCAGGTACGTCCCCTCTAGAACCTGAAGGTGCTTACCCAGGTAGGTTCCCTCTAGAACCTGAAAACCTGAAGGTGTTTACCCAGGTACGTTCCCTCTAGAACCTGAAGGTGCTTACCCAGGTACGTTCCCTCTAGAACCTGAAGGTGCTTACCCAGGTACATCCCCTCTAGAACCTGAAGGTGCTTACCCAGGTACCTCCCCTCTAGAACCTGAAGGTGTTTACCCAGGTACGTCCCCTCTAGAACCTGAAGGTGCTTACCCGGGTACGTCCCCTCTAGAACCTGAAGGTGCTTACCCGGGTACGTCCCCTCTAGAACCTGAAGGTGCTTACCCAGGTAGGTTCCCCTCTAGAACCTGAAGGTACGTCCCCTCTAGAACCTGAGAACCTGAAGGTGCTTACCCAGGTACGTTCCCTCTAGAACCTGAAGGTGTTTACCCAGGTACGTCCCCTCTAGAACCTGAAGGTGCTTACCCGGGTACGTCCCCTCTAGAACCTGAAGGTGCTTACCCGGGTACGTCCCCTCTAGAACCTGAAGGTGCTTACCCAGGTAGGTCCCCTCTAGAACCTGAAGGTACTTACCCAGGTAGGTCCCCTCTAGAACCTGAAGGTGCTTACCCAGGTAGGTCCCCTCTAGAACCTGAAGGTGTTTACCCAGGTACGTCCCCTCTAGAACCTGAAGGTGCTTACCCAGGTAGGTTCCCTCTAGAACCTGAAGGTGCTTACCCAGGTACGTCCCCTCTAGAACCTGAAGGTGCTTACTCAGGTACGTTCCCTCTAGAACCTGAAGGTGCTTACCCAGGTACGTCCCCTCTAGAACCTGAAGGTGCTTACCCAGGTACGTCCCCTCTAGAACCTGGAGGTGCTTACCCAGGTACGTCCCCTCTAGAACCTGAGAACCTGAAGGTGCTTACTCAGGTACGTTCCCTCTAGAACCTGAAGGTGCTTACCCAGGTACGTTCCCTCTAGAACCTGAAGGTGCTTACCCAGGTACGTTCCCTCTAGAACCTGAAGGTGCTTACCCAGGTACGTCCCCTCTAGAACCTGAAGGTGCTTACTCAGGTACGTTCCCTCTAGAACCTGAAGGTGCTTACCCAGGTACGTCCCCTCTAGAACCTGAAGGTGTTTACCCAGGTAGGTTCCCTCTAGAACCTGAAAACCTGAAGGTGTTTACCCAGGTACGTCCCCTCTAGAACCTGAAGGTGCTTACCCAGGTAGGTTCCCTCTAGAACCTGAAGGTGCTTACCCAGGTAGGTTCCCCTCTAGAACCTGAAGGTGCTTACCCAGGTAGGTTCCGTAGGTGACGTTCTTGTACTCGTCCCAGCTGATGTGTCCGTCGTGGTTCAGGTCGAAGTCGTGCCACTGCTGCTCCACGCTGCCGTGGATGTGCTTCTGATGAGCGCTGCGGATCCAAAGCCGGAGTTCCTCCTCCGACACGAAGCCGTCCTCGTCACTGTCCATCTTCCCCACGATGACGCTGCACACACACACACACACACACATTTAACCACAATATAACACACACACACACACACACACACACACACACACACACATTTAACCACAATATAACACACACACACACACACACACACACACACATTTAACCACAATATAACACACACACACACACACACACACACACACACACACATTTAACCACAATATAACACACACACACACACACACACACACACACACACACACACACACACATTTAACCACAATATAACACACACACACACACACACACACACACATTTAACCACAATAGTGTGTGTGCGTTTTTCTATCCTGGTGGGGACCGAAACCTGACATATCACCAACCCTGTGGGGACCGACTCCTGGTTTCCATGGTAACGAGCATTGGAATCAATAGCAAACAGCCTCCTGATAGGCCTGGTCCCCACAAGGTTGGTTTTCCTGTATGTGTGTGAACCCCAGAGGTCACACACGGTACTGCAGTGTGGGGACCTTTTGTGTGTAAGTGTGTGTAAGTGTGTATATTAGCATGTTAGCTCAGCGATTAGCCCCCTGGGTTAGCGTTTCAATCCAACATTTGTTCAAATACTGAATATGAATTGTACTGAGGCTAACAGTGATGTCAGTTCTATGCTAATACCCTTTAGAAAGGCTGGAACCCAGTCAGGGTCCCCATGAGGTAGTAAAAACAGGTATGTGTGTGTGTGTGTGTGTGTGTGTGTGTGTGTGTAACCTGAACCCTAGAGACACATCAGCTGATTTTAGATTAGAAACGTTATACAGATTAAATCTTCTCTACAGGAAGTTGGTGCCTGAGGACACACAGAGGCGTTTTCTTTGTTTTAACGTCTGTATTTTCATAAACCAACAGTTGAAACCTGTTCAGGTGTGTCTGTTTTTACTAAACTGTCGAATTTAAATCAACTTTGTGCTCAGCGTGAACGGCTGAGCTCGTCCCACCGGTTCTACATCCTGCTGGTAGTTCCTGGAAATATGAAACTCACTATTTCCTCTTAATGTGCAAAGAAAACAAGCTGATTCACACATCGTCAGCTATTAACGGACGGCTGCACCTGGCCCTGAACTCACCACAGTTATTAACCAGACCCTGAACTCACCACCAGATGTTAACCAGACCCTGAACTCACCACAGTTATTAACCAGACCCTGAACTCACCACAGTTATTAACCAGACCCTGAACTCACCACAGATATTAACCAGACCCTGAACTCACCACAGTTATTAACCAGACCCTGAACTCACCACAGATATTAACCAGAGCCTGAACTCACCACAGATATTAACCAGACCCTGAACTCACCACAGTTATTAACCAGACCCTGAACTCACCACAGATATTAACCAGAGCCTGAACTCACCACAGTTATTAACCAGACCCTGAACTCACCCCCAGATGTTACCAGACTTTCCTGAGAGACCCTGAACTCACCACAGATATTAACCAGAGCCTGAACTCACCACAGATATTAACCAGACCCTGAACTCACCACAGTTATTAACCAGACCCTGAACTCACCACCAGTTATTAACCAGACCCTGAACTCACCCCAGATGTTACCAGACCCTGAACTCACCACAGATATTAACCAGACCCTGAACTCACCACAGCTATTAACCAGACCCTGAACTCACCACCAGATGTTACCAGACCCTGAACTCACCACCAGATGTTACCAGACCCTGAACTCACCACAGTTATTAACCAGACCCTGAACTCACCACAGTTATTAACCAGACCCTGAACTCACCACAGTTATTAACCAGACCCTGAACTCACCACAGTTATTAACCAGACCCTGAACTCACCACCAGATGTTACCAGACCCTGAACTCACCCCAGGCGGCGCCGGCTCTCTTCGGGCGGCAGGTTTTCGAAGGTCTTGGCCTGGTCTTGTCCCAGGAAGGCTTCGTGGTCGTAGTCGTGGTTGTTGGCGTCGTCGTGCTCCAGGCTGCTCAGAGGCTCCTCGTGATGAACGCGATCTTTCTTCGTCTCGGTCGGTTTGCTGCTGCCGTAAACGACGCAGAGCACGAAGCACATGAGCAGAGGACGGATCATCCTGAGAGAGAACGGGAGGAGACTACACAAGATCTGAGGACAGGAAACAGAAACATTAAAATTAATTCTAAATGAAATGAAGAGAAACTGAAGACATCAGAACGTTTCATGACTTTAAAAACTTTAAATCTTTATGTGTCTGATCCATATGTCACATTTACTGATGTTTATGATCCACAGCAGAACATTAAACTCATAAACACAGATATTATATTACTTATTTAACATTTTACAAACAGTTTTGATCCATTTTGACATTTAAAGCAAATAAAAAAACATCATTTAAACATTTAAACTTTCACTAAATGAATAATAATTCTTCTACATCAGATCAAACATTAAGTTTCTATAACAAACATTTAACAGGAATCATTAAATATAATTAAATATAATATAATTATTCATTCAGGTTAAATAAATACTGCTGCAGCTGTTTAACACTTCCTGTTTTCTGGTTATCTTCCAATAAACTGATACATAAATATATTTTATATTATTATTATTAATAAAACAACTTTAACTCTTCTACAGTACAGTAGAAATATAAATATATAACTATATTATAACTACAGTTTGTTCTCTGTCATCTAACATCTGCTTTTATTATAAAGCATAATGAAGAATATGAGCATGCAATGACGTCATCTATTATCTAACCCGAGCTCGAGCTCTAACTCTTCCGCTCCGCGCGCTCAGAGCTCAGCAGAGACTCACCTGTCCGGTACCGAACACCTGGCCGCTGTAACGGGACATGCACGCGCCGGCTCTCCGCTCACCGTCTGTATACCCCTCTCCCCCCCCCTCCTCCCCCCTCCCTTCCCTCCTCCTGCACATCCGTTTCCGTCCGACGTCAGCCAATCCGGCGCCACCAGGAACACATCTCCGATCCTGATTGGTCCACTTCAGCAACGCGCCGGAGTTCCTCTGGTGACGTCAGGAGGCTCGCGCGCCCTCCTCGCGGCTGACTGGTCGGCGGTGGCGCGTGCTGCCACGTCTCCAACATTTCACAGATCGATGAGGAAAGACAATATTGATAATCGATGAACAGCCAATCAGCTTCTAACACGTGTCATGTTCATTATCCTTCACTTTATTACATTTAGTTTAATAATGTTTATTATATTTAGTTTAATAATGTTTATTATATTTAGTTTATAATGTTTATTATATTTAGTTTATAATGTTTATTATATTTAGTTTAATAATGTTTATTATATTTAGTTTAACAATGTTTATTATATTTAGTTTAATAATGTTTATTATATTTAGTTTAATAATGTTTATTATATTTAGTTTAATAATGTTTATTATATTTAGTTTAATAATGTTTATTATATTTAGTTTAATAATGTTTATTATATTATATTTAGTTTAATAATGTTTATTATATTTAGTTTAATAATGTTTATTATATTTAGTTTAATAATGTTTATTATATTAGTTTAATAATGTTTATTATATTATATTTAGTTTAATAATGTTTATTATATTTAGTTTAATAATGTTTATTATATTTAGTTTAATAATGTTTATTATATTTAGTTTAATAATGTTTATTATATTATATTTAGTTTAATAATGTTTATTATATTATATTTAGTTTAATAATGTTTATTATATTTAGTTTAACAATGTTTATTATATTTAGTTTAATAATGTTTATTATATTTAGTTTAATAATGTTTATTATATTTAGTTTAATAATGTTTATTATATTTAGTTTAATAATGTTTATTATATTTAGTTTAATAATGTTTATTATATTATATTTAGTTTAATAATGTTTATTATATTTAGTTTAATAATGTTTATTATATTTAGTTTAATAATGTTTATTATATTAGTTTAATAATGTTTATTATATTATATTTAGTTTAATAATGTTTATTATATTTAGTTTAATAATGTTTATTATATTTAGTTTAATAATGTTTATTATATTTAGTTTAATAATGTTTATTATATTAGTTTAATAATGTTTATTATATTACATTTAGTTTAATAATGTTTATAATATTATATTTAGTTTAATAATGTTTATTATATTTACATTTAGTTTAATAATGTTTATTATATTTAGTTTAATAATGTTTATTATATTATATTTAGTTTAATAATGTTTATTATATTATATTTAGTTTAATAATGTTTATTATATTTAGTTTAACAATGTTTATTATATTTAGTTTAATAATGTTTATTATATTTAGTTTAATAATGTTTATTATATTTAGTTTAATAATGTTTATTATATTTAGTTTAATAATGTTTATTATATTTAGTTTAATAATGTTTATTATATTATATTTAGTTTAATAATGTTTATTATATTTAGTTTAATAATGTTTATTATATTTAGTTTAATAATGTTTATTATATTAGTTTAATAATGTTTATTATATTATATTTAGTTTAATAATGTTTATTATATTTAGTTTAATAATGTTTATTATATTTAGTTTAATAATGTTTATTATATTTAGTTTAATAATGTTTATTATATTATATTTAGTTTAATAATGTTTATTATATTATATTTAGTTTAATAATGTTTATTATATTTAGTTTAACAATGTTTATTATATTTAGTTTAATAATGTTTATTATATTTAGTTTAATAATGTTTATTATATTTAGTTTAATAATGTTTATTATATTTAGTTTAATAATGTTTATTATATTTAGTTTAATAATGTTTATTATATTATATTTAGTTTAATAATGTTTATTATATTTAGTTTAATAATGTTTATTATATTATATTAGTTTAATAATGTTTATTATATTTAGTTTAATAATGTTTATTATATTTAGTTTAATAATGTTTATTATATTAGTTTAATAATGTTTATTATATTATATTTAGTTTAATAATGTTTATTATATTTAGTTTAATAATGTTTATTATATTTAGTTTAATAATGTTTATTATATTTAGTTTAATAATGTTTATTATATTAGTTTAATAATGTTTATTATATTACATTTAGTTTAATAATGTTTATAATATTATATTTAGTTTAATAATGTTTATTATATTTAGTTTAATAATGTTTATTATATTTAGTTTAATAATGTTTATTATATTATATTTAGTTTAATAATGTTTATTATATTTAGTTTAATAATGTTTATTATATTTAGTTTAATAATGTTTATTATATTATATTTAATAATGTTTATTATATTTAGTTTAATAATGTTTATTATATTTAGTTTAATAATGTTTATTATATTTAGTTTAATAATGTTTATTATATTTAGTTTAATAATGTTTATTATATTTAGTTTAATAATGTTTATTATATTAGTTTAATAATGTTTATTATATTATATTTAATAATGTTTATTATATTTAGTTTAATAATGTTTATTATATTTAGTTTAATAATGTTTATTATATTTAGTTTAATAATGTTTATTATATTATATTTAATAATGTTTATTATATTTAGTTTAATAATGTTTATTATATTTAGTTTAATAATGTTTATTATATTTAGTTTAATAATGTTTATTATATTTAGTTTAATAATGTTTATTATATTTAGTTTAATAATGTTTATTATATTACATTTAGTTTAATAATGTTTATAATATTATATTTAGTTTAATAATGTTTATTATATTTACATTTAGTTTAATAATGTTTATTATATTTAGTTTAATAATGTTTATTATATTTACATCTAGTTTAATAATGTTTATTATATTTAGTTTAATAATGTTTATTATATTTAGTTTAATAATGTTTATTATATTTAGTTTAATAATGTTTATTATATCTAGTTTAATAATGTTTATTATATTTAGTTTAATAATGTTTATTATATTATATTAGTTTAATAATGTTTATTATATTTAGTTTAATAATGTTTATTATATTTAGTTTAATAATGTTTATTATATTTATATTTAGTTTAATAATGTTTATTATATTTATATTTAGTTTAATAATGTTTATTATATTATATTTAGTTTAATAATGTTTATTATATTTAGTTTAATAATGTTTATTATATTTATATTTAGTTTAATAATGTTTATTATATTATATTTAGTTTAATAATGTTTATTATATTTAGTTTAATAATGTTTATTATATTTATATTTAGTTTAATAATGTTTATTATATTATATTTAGTTTAATAATGTTTATTATATTTAGTTTAATAATGTTTATTATATTATATTTAGTTTAATAATGTTTATTATATTATATTTAGTTTAATAATGTTTATTATATTTAGTTTAATAATGTTTATTATATTATATTTAGTTTAATAATGTTTATTATATTATATTTAGTTTAATAATGTTTATTATATTTAGTTTAATAATGTTTATTATATTATATTTAGTTTAATAATGTTTATTATATTACATTTAGTTTAATAATGTTTATTATATTTAGTTTAATAATGTTTATTATATTATATTAGTTTAATAATGTTTATTATATTATATTAGTTTAATAATGTTTATTATATTATATTAGTTTAATAATGTTTATTATATTATATTTAGTTTAATAATGTTTATTATATTATATTTAGTTTAATAATGTTTATTATATTATATTTATTACCCTTAAAGTATATATGTGTGTGTGTGTGTTAATCTGTCGTGTGAGCTGAAATACAGCCTTCAATTATGTAGCTCTAAAATATCTATACATCTATCCCTGCAGTAACTACACCACCGCTCCCTCTGCTGGAGCCCTGCAGTAACTACACCACCTCTCCCCCTGCTAGAGCCCTGCAGTAACTACACCACCTCTCCCCCTGCTGGAGCCCTGCAGTAACTACACCACCTCTCCCTCTGCTGGAGCCCTGCAGTAACTACACCACCGCTCTGCTGGAGCCCTGCAGTAACTACACCACCACTCCCCCTGCTAGAGCCCTGCAGTAACTACACCACCTCTCCCCCTGCTAGAGCCCTGCAGTAACTACACCACCTCTCCCCCTGCTGGAGCCCTGCAGTAACTACACCACCACACCCCCTGCTGGAGCCCTGCAGTAACTACACCACCTCTCCCCCTGCTGGAGCCCTGCAGTAACTACACCACCTCTCCCCCTGCTGGAGCCCTGCAGTAACTACACCACCTCTCCCCCTGCTGGAGCCCTGCAGTAACTACACCACCTCTCCCTCTGCTGGAGCCCTGCAGTAACTACACCACCTCTCCCCCTGCTGGAGCCCTGCAGTAACTACACCACCGCTCCCTCTGCTGGAGCCCTGCAGTAACTACACCACCTCTCCCCCTGCTGGAGCCCTGCAGTAACTACACCACCTCTCCCCCTGCTGGAGCCCTGCAGTAACTACACCACCTCTCCCCCTGCTGGAGCCCTGCAGTAACTACACCACTGCTCCCTCTGCTGGAGCCCTGCAGTAACTACACCACTGCTCCCTCTGCTGGAGCCCTGCAGTAACTACACCACCGCTCTGCTGGAGCCCTGCAGTAACTACACCACCACCACTCCCTCTGCTGGAGCCCTGCAGTAACTACACCTCCGCTCCCTCTGCTGGAGCCCTGCAGTAACTACACCACCTCTCCCCCTGCTGGAGCCCTGCAGTAACTACACCACCGCTCCCTCTGCTGGAGCCCTGCAGTAACTACACCACCTCTCCCTCTGCTGGAGCCCTGCAGTAACTACACCACCTCTCCCCCTGCTGGAGCCCTGCAGTAACTACACCACCGCTCCCTCTGCTGGAGCCCTGCAGTAACTACACCATCACTCCCTCTGCTGGAGCCCTGCAGTAACTACACCACCTCTCTGCTGGAGCCCTGCAGTAACTACACCACCTCTCCCTCTGCTGGAGCCCTGCAGTAACTACACCACCTCTCCCCCTGCTGGAGCCCTGCAGTAACTACACCACCGCTCCCTCTGCTGGAGCCCTGCAGTAACTACACCACCACTCTGCTGGAGGCCTGCAGTAACTACACCACCTCTCCCCCTGCTGGAGCCCTGCAGTAACTACACCACCTCTCCCCCTGCTGGAGCCCTGCAGTAACTACACCACCGCTCCCTCTGCTGGAGCCCTGCAGTAACTACACCTCCGCTCCCTCTGCTGGAGCCCTGCAGTAACTACACCACCTCTCCCCCTGCTGGAGCCCTGCAGTAACTACACCACCGCTCCCTCTGCTGGAGCCCTGCAGTAACTACACCACCTCTCCCTCTGCTGGAGCCCTGCAGTAACTACACCACCTCTCCCCCTGCTGGAGCCCTGCAGTAACTACACCACCGCTCCCTCTGCTGGAGCCCTGCAGTAACTACACCATCACTCCCTCTGCTGGAGCCCTGCAGTAACTACACCACCTCTCTGCTGGAGCCCTGCAGTAACTACACCACCGCTCCCACTGCTGGAGCCCTGCAGTAACTACACCACCTCTCCCTCTGCTGGAGCCCTGCAGTAACTACACCACCTCTCCCTCTGCTGGAGCCCTGCAGTAACTACACCACCACTCCCTCTGCTGGAGCCCTGCAGTAACTACACCACCTCTCCCTCTGCTGGAGCCCTGCAGTAACTACACCACCTCTCTGCTGGAGCCCTGCAGTAACTACACCACCTCTCCCCCTGCTGGAGCCCTGCAGTAACTACACCACCTCTCCCCCTGCTGGAGCCCTGCAGTAACTACACCACCTCTCCCTCTGCTGGAGCCCTGCAGTAACTACACCACCTCTCCCCCTGCTGGAGCCCTGCAGTAACTACACCACCTCTCCCTCTGCTGGAGCCCTGCAGTAACTACACCACCTCTCCCCCTGCTGGAGCCCTGCAGTAACTACACCACCGCTCCCTCTGCTGGAGCCCTGCAGTAACTACACCACCTCTCCCTCTGCTGGAGCCCTGCAGTAACTACACCACCTCTCCCCCTGCTGGAGCCCTGCAGTAACTACACCACCGCTCCCTCTGCTGGAGCCCTGCAGTAACTACACCACCTCTCCCCCTGCTGGAGCCCTGCAGTAACTACACCACCTCTCCCCCTGCTGGAGCCCTGCAGTAACTACACCACCGCTCCCTCTGCTGGAGCCCTGCAGTAACTACACCACTGCTCCCTCTGCTGGAGCCCTGCAGTAACTACACCACCGCTCCCTCTGCTGGAGCCTTGCAGTAACTACACCACCTCCACTCCCTCTGCTGGAGCCCTGCAGTAACTACACCTCCGCTCCCTCTGCTGGAGCCCTGCAGTAACTACACCACCTCTCCCCCTGCTGGAGCCCTGCAGTAACTACACCACCGCTCCCTCTGCTGGAGCCCTGCAGTAACTACACCACCTCTCCCTCTGCTGGAGCCCTGCAGTAACTACACCACCTCTCCCCCTGCTGGAGCCCTGCAGTAACTACACCACCGCTCCCTCTGCTGGAGCCCTGCAGTAACTACACCACCTCTCCCCCTGCTGGAGCCCTGCAGTAACTACACCACCGCTCCCTCTGCTGGAGCCCTGCAGTAACTACACCACCTCTCCCTCTGCTGGAGCCCTGCAGTAACTACACCACCTCTCCCCCTGCTGGAGCCCTGCAGTAACTACACCACCGCTCCCTCTGCTGGAGCCCTGCAGTAACTACACCACCTCTCCCCCTGCTGGAGCCCTGCAGTAACTACACCACTGCTCCCTCTGCTGGAGCCCTGCAGTAACTACACCACCGCTCCCTCTGCTGGAGCCCTGCAGTAACTACACCACCACCACTCCCTCTGCTGGAGCCCTGCAGTAACTACACCTCCGCTCCCTCTGCTGGAGCCCTGCAGTAACTACACCACCTCTCCCCCTGCTGGAGCCCTGCAGTAACTACACCACCGCTCCCTCTGCTGGAGCCCTGCAGTAACTACACCACCGCTCCCTCTGCTGGAGCCCTGCAGTAACTACACCATCACTCCCTCTGCTGGAGCCCTGCAGTAACTACACCACCTCTCTGCTGGAGCCCTGCAGTAACTACACCACCGCTCCCACTGCTGGAGCCCTGCAGTAACTACACCACCTCTCCCTCTGCTGGAGCCCTGCAGTAACTACACCACCTCTCCCTCTGCTGGAGCCCTGCAGTAACTACACCACCACTCCCTCTGCTGGAGCCCTGCAGTAACTACACCACCTCTCCCTCTGCTGGAGCCCTGCAGTAACTACACCACCTCTCCCCCTGCTGGAGCCCTGCAGTAACTACACCACCTCTCCCTCTGCTGGAGCCCTGCAGTAACTACACCACCTCTCTGCTGGAGCTTTGCAGTAACTACACCACCTCTCCCCCTGCTGGAGCCCTGCAGTAACTACACCACCTCTCTGCTGGAGCCCTGCAGTAACTACACCACCTCTCCCTCTGCTGGACCCTAACCCTGAGACCCTAACCCAGAGACCCTAACCCAGAGACCCTAACCCTGAGACCCTAACCCTGAGACCCTAACCCAGAGACCCTAACCCTGACCCTGAGACCCTAACCCTGAGACCCTAACCCAGAGACCCTAACCCAGAGACCCTAACCCTGAGACCCTAACCCAGAGACCCTAACCCTGACCCAGAGACCCTAACCCAGAGACCCTAACCCTGAGACCCTAATCCTGAGACCCTAACCCTGAGACCCTAACCCTGAGACCCTAACCCTGAGACCCTGACCCTGAGACCCTGACCCTGAGACCCTAACCCAGAGACCCTAACCCTGAGACCCTAACCCAGAGACCCTAACCCAGAGACCCTAACCCTGAGACCCTGACCCTGAGACCCTAACCCTGAGACCCTAACCCTGAGACCCTGACCCTGAGACCCTAACCCAGAGACCCTAACTCAGAGACCCTGACCCAGAGACCCTGACCCAGAGACCCTAACCCTGAGACCCTAACCCTGAGACCCTAACCCTGAGACCCTAACCCAGAGACCCTAACCCAGAGACCCTAACC
Source organism: Scomber colias (assembly GCA_021039105.1). NCBI lineage: Eukaryota > Metazoa > Chordata > Actinopteri > Scombriformes > Scombridae > Scomber > Scomber colias. Next base: position 272,410 of record JAJDFG010000262.1, on the reverse strand, counting down.
CTGAGACCCTAACCCAGAGACCCTAACCCTGAGACCCTAACCCAGAGACCCTAACCCAGAGACCCTAACCCAGAGACCCTGACCCAGAGACCCTAACCCTGAGACCCTGACCCTGAGACCCTGACCCTGAGACCCTAACCCAGAGACCCTGACCCAGAGACCCTGACCCAGAGACCCTAACCCTGAGACCCTAACCCTGAGACCCTAACCCAGAGACCCTAACCCAGAGACCCTAACCCTGAGACCCTAACCCAGAGACCCTAACCCAGAGACCCTAACCCTGAGACCCTAACCCAGAGACCCTAACCCAGAGACCCTGACCCAGAGACCCTAACCCTGAGACCCTGACCCTGAGACCCTAACCCTGAGACCCTAACCCTGAGACCCTAACCCAGAGACCCTGACCCAGAGACCCTAACCCAGAGACCCTAACCCAGAGACCCTAACCCAGAGACCCTGACCCAGAGACCCTAACCCTGAGACCCTAACCCTGAGACCCTAACCCAGAGACCCTAACCCAGAGACCCTAACCCTGAGACCCTAACCCAGAGACCCTAACCCAGAGACCCTAACCCTGAGACCCTAACCCAGAGACCCTAACCCAGAGACCCTGACCCAGAGACCCTAACCCTGAGACCCTGACCCTGAGACCCTAACCCTGAGACCCTAACCCTGAGACCCTAACCCAGAGACCCTAACCCAGAGACCCTAACCCTGAGACCCTAACCCAGAGACCCTAACCCAGAGACCCTGACCCAGAGACCCTAACCCTGAGACCCTGACCCTGAGACCCTAACCCTGAGACCCTAACCCTGAGACCCTAACCCAGAGACCCTGACCCAGAGACCCTAACCCAGAGACCCTAACCCAGAGACCCTAACCCTGGGTCAGAAACCACTGACACTCTATATTCCTTTAAAATCACATCACTGTGTGTGTGTGTGTGTTACTGTGAGTGTGTGTGTGTGTGTGTGTGTGTGTGTGTGTGTTACTGTGTGTGTGTGTGTGTGTGTGTGTGTGTGTGTGTGTGTGTGTTACTGTGTGTGTTACTGTGAGTGTGTGTGTGTGTGTGTGTGTGTGTGTGTGTGTGTTACTGTGTGTGTTACTGTGTGTGTGTGTTACTGTGTGTGTGTGTGTGTGTTACTGTGTGTTTTACTGTGTGTGTGTGTGTGTGTGTGTGTGTGTGTGTGTGTTACTGTGTGTGTGTGTGTGTGTGTGTGTGTGTGTGTGTGTGTGTGTGTTACTCTGTGTGTGTGTGTGTGTGTGTGTGTATGTGTTACTGTGTGTGTTACTGTGTGTGTGTGTGTGTGTGTGACATAATAATGTGACTTCTCAGTCTGGTGAGTTGGGTTACAGACTTTCCTTTTCTTTATGAATGTACTTTATTCTCAACTTAACATCCCTGAAGATATTAAGTGAATGTTAATCATATTTAAACATAAATAATATTTATTTAAACTTATTAATTAAAGTCTACTTCATTTTTTCCACAGACAGGAACATCACTGTTATGAAATTATTAATTAAATCTTCAAATCATTTATAGAGTAGATTTTATTATACTTTTTATTTTAAATTACTTGGTTGTATGAGATTATATTATGTACATTTTGTTCATCTTCTATTGATAAATGTTGAATCTTTTTATATACCACAAATCATAAAACTACAATACAAAACAATAAAACTATTTATTTAGTCCACAGTAAACATGAATTAATCCATTCACATGAATTAGCTCAGTTAACTGGCAAAACAGACACACAGGAAGAATCAGCCAATCACAAAAAGGTAGATCAGTTTCTGCCCAGCGACAGGTTCAAAAGGGCAGCTAAGGCCCTACGGTTGCTAAGGGCAGCTAAGGCCCTACGGTTGCTAAGGCCCTACGGTTGCTAAGGGCAGCTAAGGCCCTACGGTTGCTAAGGCCCAACGGTTGCTAAGGGCAGCTAAATTAACCAGCTGCCCTTAGCGACTGCAAACTGTGAGAAAACCGTAACTCCTGTCCAAAAACCGAAAACACCGTGAGAGACACAGAAGCCGGCAGATTCTGACAGTGTTTATTTTATTCAGATATTCCTTAAAATGAGCGAGTAAGCTCAGTGTGAACACAGAGTGAGATTCTTTTGAAAAAGAAGACGATTACATTAGGGTCAATGGGGAGCGAGACAGGGATTGCCGCCGGTCTCGGCCCCCCCGTTTAAATTTTGTGCAGACCTCGCCTGTCAAAGACACATTTTATGAGTCCCAACACCTATGTCTACATTTTGACCAAAAATTATTTGTCTCCTTTTTACGGTTTGGCCGTGAGCTCGAGTTAAAAATAGAAATTAAGGTTATTTTTTACTGCTTCTCACACTCTAGCTAACTGCCGCTTCCACTCTAACTTTGAAGAAAAAGTGATTTCCACTCCTCGTTTGACTGCTCATAGTTTGAAAAGTTTACATGTTATGTTAAAATAGTTTGGTATTTTTCCAGGGAGCACAAATTTTCCTCTGTTTTAAAGTTTGAATCACGTTTCTACGTGCACGTATGAGAGAGCTACGTGACTCTGAAAAAATGTGATTTTTTTGTAGTTTAAAAAAAAAATTCCCATTCATTTCCAATGGAGAAATCTCCCGGTTTTTGGGAATAACTTTGGGAAACTTTGGAATTTCAACACCAAAAGTCATAGCACCCCTCCCCCGATCGAGCCGCACGTTTTGATGTATATATTGTTGGGGTTTTCTCAAAACTGCGGGACGAGTTACACGCCGAAAAACGATGGAAGAAGCGGAAGAATAAGTATGGGCTTCGCCCCTCGGAGCTGAGAACCCATGGCACTAATTACTGGAGAGGAGTGCCTCGGAGCTGAGAACCCGTGGCACTAATTACTGGAGAGGAGTGCCTCAGAGCTGAGAACCCGTGGCACTAATTACTGGAGTGGAGCCTCAGAGCTGAGAACCCGTGGCACTAATTACTGGAGTGGAGCCTCGGAGCTGAGAACCCGTGGCACTAATTACTGGAGAGGAGTGCCTCAGAGCTGAGAACCCGTGGCACTAATTACTGGAGTGGAGCCTCGGAGCTGAGAACCCGTGGCACTAATTACTGGAGAGGAGCCTCGGAGCTGAGAACCCGTGGCACTAATTACTGGAGTGGAGCCTCGGAGCTGAGAACCCGTGGCACTAATTACTGGAGAGGAGTGCCTCAGAGCTGAGAACCCGTGGCACTAATTACTGGAGTGGAGCCTCGGAGCTGAGAACCCGTGGCACTAATTACTGGAGAGGAGCCTCGGAGCTGAGAACCCGTGGCACTAATTACTGGAGTGGAGCCTCGGAGCTGAGAACCCGTGGCACTAATTACTGGAGTGGAGTGCCTCGGAGCTGAGAACCCATGGCACTAATTACTGGAGAGGAGCGCCTCGGAGCTGAGAACCCATGGCACTAATTACTGGAGAGGAGCGCCTCGGAGCTGAGAACCCGTGGCACTAATTACTGGAGTGGAGTGCCTCGGAGCTGAGAACCCGTGGCACTAATTACTGGAGTGGAGCCTCGGAGCTGAGAACCCGTGGCACTAATTACTGGAGTGGAGCCTCGGAGCTGAGAACCTGTGGCACTAATTACTGGAGAGGAGTGCCTCGGAGCTGAGAATCCGTGACACTAATCAGTGCAAATATATTAAAAACAGGACAGTTAGAAAGTGGAATCGTTAACTCCGTTACACTAGCTCGCTCAATCATGAAGCCGAGCTGCAGCTCAGACGGCTGTCTGCTGCTCTGTCACCGCTGAGCTTCAAATATAACTAATATTAGAGGCAACAGCTCGAGCCTGACCGTTTTCTCAGAAGATAATGCTGTAATGTAACTAGTTACTTTTAAGTGGAAGTAACTTTGTAATGTAATCAGTTACTTTTGAAAGTAATGTTCCTCACACTGATCGTCACATCCCTAGTGGACATAGAGTCACATAGTTACACCATTGTTTGTTAAAGATGTAGACAAGGTTCAGTGAACTTGGTTTTTCATGATATTTCAGTTTAGAAAAAGAACATCTGATAATAAGAAGTGAATCATTGAGATTTCATTCATTAAATGAACTCAACTGTAAATTCTGTGCTAAAAAACATTTTAAAACAGCAATCATGGTAATTTCATCTTAATATCTATCATAGAAAAAAAAATCACCTGACAACAACATCACATAAATCAACTCATAACTGGTAAAAACTGAATCTGACAATAAACATTTTGGATTATTAATGTTTAACAGATGTGTGAGAAACAGGTTCCAGTCCTCTGTCATGAGCTTTAAATGTGATCTTTATTGAAATGCAATACATATTACTTTTCTGACAACAAAATAGCACATAAAGCACATAAAGCATATAAAGCACATAAATCATATAGAGCATATAAAGAATATAAAGCATAGAAGAATATAAAGCACATAAAGCACATAAAGCATATAAATCATATAAAGCACATAAAGCACATAAAGCATATAAATCATATAAAGCATATAAAGAATATAAAGCATAGAAGAATATAAAGCACATAAAGCATATAAAGCATAGAAGTTACAATTTTGTAATGAAAATATGTTTAAAGGAAATGATGTAAAGGCCATGTAAAGACTCGGTGAATCATTTATCATCCTTAAAGTACAAAGATCATAGGAATGAATACGACTACCTCAATAAATCAACTCTTATGACAGAACTAAACTATAACAGTAAACTAAAAGGTCTTCTAATCTCAGCTAATGATCGACATCTTTTTGTGTGAGTACTGTTCACAGCATTAACGCTGCATGTTATCTGTGCTCTCAGGACAAAGGACAGAAAATTGAAGGATAGTAAAACATTTTTTGGGGGCTTTTATTTTAGTAACTGACAGAGATGCCAACCACCAAGAGTCTCTCCCTCTCTCTCTCTCTCTCTCTCTCTCTCTCTCTCTCTCTCTCCTCCCCTTCCTCTCTCTCTCTCCTCTCCTTCCTCTCTCTCCTTCCTCTCTCCTCTCCTTTCCCTCTCTCCTTCCTCTCTCCTCTCCTTCCTCTCTCCCTCCTCTCCTTCCTCTCTCTCCTCTCCTTCCTCTCTCTCCTCTCTACTCCAACCGGTCCAGGCAGATGTTCTCCCACTCTGAGTCTGGTTCTGAGGGTTCTTCCTGTTAAAAGATGTTCTCCCACTCTGAGTCTGGTTCTGAGGGTTCTTCCTGTTAAAAGATGTTCTCCCACTCTGAGTCTGGTTCTGAGGGTTCTTCCTGTTAAAAGATGTTCTCCCACTCTGAGTCTGGTTCTGAGGGTTCTTCCTGTTAAAAGATGTTCTCCCACTCTGAGTCTGGTTCTGAGGGTTCTTCCTGTTAAAAGATGTTCTCCCACTCTGAGTCTGGTTCTGAGGGTTCTTCCTGTTAAAAGACGTTCTCCCACTCTGAGTCTGGTTCTCAGGGTTCTTCCTGTTAAAAGATGTTCTCCCACTCTGAGTCTGGTTCTGAGGGTTCTTCCTGTTAAAAGATGTTCTCCCACTCTGAGTCTGGTTCTGAGGGTTCTTCCTGTTAAAAGATGTTCTCCCACTCTGAGTCTGGTTCTGAGGGTTCTTCCTGTTAAAAGATGTTCTCCCACTCTGAGTCTGGTTCTGAGGGTTCTTCCTGTTAAAGGGAGTTTTTTCTCTCCACTGTCACCAAGTGCTGCTCATGTGGGAATGTTGGGTCTCTTTAAATGAAACCTGAAGAGTTCGGTTTAGACCTGCTCTATGTGGAAAGAGCCTTCACATGACTCTGCTGTGATTTGGAGCTTTATAGATAAAGATTGATTGATTGATATATGAAGACATATAAAATGCATATTTTTAAAAGGCACTGCAAGAATAGTTGAATGAAGGAAAACATTTAAATGAATGAAACATGGCAACCAAGTCCAATGACCAGTGTTGCTACAATGCTGGATCCTGTCTCAACTTTAGGCCGGGAAAGAGGTAGAAGTTCTTAGAGAGAGTGCCTCTGTTTTTGGTTGCCATCTGTGTATCATCTCCTCTCTTCTTGGTCCGAACTGAAAAGTCCTCAAAGCGTTGCATGACCTGTGAGGTTGAAATAGTGTATGACATGAAGTCAGGCAAATAAAACCAGAACATTATTACTGCTTGCTTTCTTGTTGTGTTGCATCACAGCTAGTGTTACTTTCCACTATATAAATTATATTCTACTCTACATGAACATTTTATACCCAGATAAGAGTTTGCACTTGCAAAACTTACTTTTCTGAAAAGTTCCTCAATGTGATCCTTACATGCGAAGGTGTTCAGTACTTCAACGATATACTGGATAAAATAAGACCCAGTGTCTGAACGTCTATACGAGACCGTACCTGCAGGAGAAACAGACAGTTTTTATTACATATGGTAACAAACACATAACTACTCTCAGCTGTTATCAATGTAAATGATTGCAGTTTATGTTCCTGAGCTTTAAAATAAGATTTGATAATATTTCAGACAGACTCACCAGGAGTGGAAGAGCGAAAACATATGAAGTCTTTTTCTCTGTGTCGCACAAAATCAGCCTCAATGAATTCCTCACCATCACACTGTGATGGGTGTAGCTCTTGTATATTAGCACTGTCCACAGCTGCTGTTGCTTGATCACTAACATCCACACCTCCCTTCTTGTCTGCAATAAATGTGACAATACTTTGAATACAGATCACAAGGGCCTTGTCACTTAAGTCTGCTATTGTCACATAATCATGACATTAGCAGACTTACACAAGGCTGTATTATTATACCAAAAATAAAGTTATTAAATATACAGTAGGTCCTACAAGAAAGTCAATGTGTGGTGTATCTGTGATAAAACAGAAGAATCACCTCCACTGCAGGCCTGGATGATGATGATCTTAGGTTTGTCCTGCAGGTTTCGACATTTCTCTGTGTTCAAGTGTGTGAAAATGTCATCAATGAGGAACTTGTCCTGTTCTTTGTCCTGTTTATTCCCATTAACGTTGACACCATGGACAGCAGTCTTTTCCCCATGAGACATGATAACCACAAACACACTGTCTGTGTGTTCCAGTTTTGGATGTTTGGAGAACTTCTTTACAGCTTCTTTGATCCCCTATGAGAACATAAACAAGTCAGATGCTAGTTACTGTATCGCTCAAACAGACAATACACACATTTTTCATTTCAATACTAACATGAGAAGAATGTGTTTGTTTTTAATCAAAAGTACCTTTCCAGTGAGGTTTGTGTATTTCACAACATCATATTTCAGCGCTTTGAGCAGATTCTCCATGTTCTGCTCATCTTTGTCTGCACCGCTTCTGTTATACTTCTTGTTCTCAAACTTTATGTTAGTGATGAGCAGAGCCACACGATTCATGATGGATTCTTTGTCCACTTTGTAAACCTGAAACATTTACAGGAAAATGTGATGTACACAGTATACTTAAAAAACTAAGTTCAAACAAAACCATTTTATTTCTTGGTAAATAATGTGTACGAAACCTACTTCATGTGCGTTTGTACATTAAAACTACATTTACCTAATAATTCCTATAAATAGCTGAAGGTAAATGTATAAATAAAAACGTGATATATTTGATCATGCTTTATGACTGACCCCGTCCTCTTTCCGTTTCTCCTCCCAGAAGGTTTCTGTTGTTGAGATGAGTGTGGTTGACCACGTCTGCTCCTTCAGGGCCACAGCAGCTGTGAATGGTGATAAATCACAGGTATGAGACCCTGAAGATCAATAGTATATGTTCCATATGGTTAAGTTACACTGTAATGTTAAATAACGTGTCAGTGGTGGAAGGAGAGCTCAGATCCTTAATTAAAATACAGGTTTAGTTAAGTTACAAGTTTTAGAGTGATATATCATTACATATAATGTTACTGGATTATATTAGTGATGCATAAATACACGATTAAGTTGTACTTAATGTTTGGGTTGAGACAATACGAGACTCTGCTCATGGCTAACTTTCTGCTGATTGCTCTGGTTTACTCCCACCATCAGAAACATCTGTGTTAGGGTTGATACTCCTGTCAGTGCCACTGCTCACTGCTCCTAGAGTATAGAATGGGTCAAATGCAGAGTATCAGCTTTGTTTCAGTGTCTGTGAGTTCTGAGAAATGTAAATGTAAATGTAGTTTATTTATACAGCCCTTTATAACAGTCCTTGCGGTGTACCAAAGTGCTTTACAGCAGGTAATAAATAAATAAAGAGAAAAATAAAAACAATTAAAAACAATAAAATAACAGTGAAAGCAATAAAATACAACAAAATCGAATAAGATAGAATAAGATAAAATAAAATAAAATCAGATAAAAGTGTCATAATACTAGGTGTTAAAAGCCACCCTAAAAAAGTAGCTTATTCCAGAGCCTGGGGGCAGCGACAGAAAAGGCTCGGTCACAATGTCACAAAAATGACAATGAAGGAATCTTAATGTAAAATGATTAAACTATATAAAGACACAGGCTGTTTCTCCTCAGATCTGCTGTCTGGATGTGATGTCATGTTTGTCTCTTCCTGTGACTGACCTTCTGATCCTGAGCTGATGTTTGATAACTTCTTCACCAGATCATTCCTGCTGATCTTCTTTAAAACGCTCTTCATCACCTCCACAGCTCCAGCTAGTTCATATTTCTGCACCATCAGATCCACCACCTTACGCCTCTCTGCCTTCTCCAGCTGGCTCTTTTTGATGGGTTCGATGTCGCCCAACTTTTCTCTGTCCAGGTACCATTTGAAGTCCTCAAATTGATCATCTATTAAATCTTTCAGACGGTCAAGGAGGTCTGCGTCCGCCATCTTGGCTCTCTGTTAAAATCAGAGAACATTGATAAGAGAACAGTTGTGTTTCTGTCAGTCTGCCAATAGAAACTCATTGTGTGTTTGTACTGGATCTGACTCATTTGACAAACAGCCCAGTTTGGCTGCAGTCGTTTAAATGTCAGAGAAGCTCAAGAGGATCTTCAGTAAAAACATCTTACTACAAATCTACTCAGAAGCTGTTCTGGAGCTTTCTATCACACCCAGTTTTCTCAGTTATAGACATGTATGTGTTAAAACGGACTGTTTTCTGTCTTTAATGTAGAGAATAAAAGCTAAAGTGTAATCTCAGCACAAGGTCCAGTTAGTGTTCTGCTTTCACAGCTCACCTGTTTGTTGTGGTTCAGTGAACTCTGCTGTCTTCACGTTCTGATTGGTTGGTTAACGCTGGTGTGAAAACTGTCACCAGAGAGCTCCTGAAGATGAGGGTCTGGTCTCAAAGTGAACTGTAGCAGCCGATAACGTTCTTCTTGTATCTACAGCTGAAAACATGTGAGAATAAAGAGATCTGAACTTGTAAATGTGTAAACTGTGAATGAATATGACACATCCTGAATATGAATCTCCTGTAAACTCACAGTGTGTTTGCAGAGTCTGAAGCATGTAGTCTGACTGAATCATTTACACACATTTCTATGAGCTGCACAGCTTTGATAAACACATCAGCTGACTCTTTATATTAAGATGCTGAACCTGCTGCAGAAGATCTTCACACTAAACTAATAACTGATGGAGACATCATTATTTAGTTCATTATCAGTAATAATATATATAACAGTCATATATCAGTAGTTAAATGACGTTTCTACTACAGTACTAGTACTACAGTATGTTTACTGGTTCTCCTAGAAGAAGGACTAAATACTGCAGAGTCCCTCAGTATGATCCAATCCTCTAACAACATTTCTACAAGACACCAAAAACAAAAGAGCTCAAATGTTTTGGTGATGTAGTTTCATATTTATATCTACTTTCTGTCATTTACACTCAAACTAAACATTCCTGACTGATGATAGTAAGTTATTAAACTTTGAGCTCTTTGTGACAGCAGATCAGGTCTGGCTGCTATCAAACTATTACAGTATAACAGAGTAGTTAGAAACACAGAGGCTCCTCTTCCTCTTACTGACTGATCCAGAGAAGCTGTACTGATGTGATGTGTTGTAGTACTCAGCACACCAGAGGTCAGTGTGTACTGGTGGAACAGGCAGCTCAGAGTGGGGGGGTTAACATTACAGGACTAGTACAACAGAGAAATGCTTCTGACGGTGTTTGGGAGTATTTTAGGTTGAACTACATGATTTGATTGAAGTGTCAGTCTGCCTCCACCTGCACATCATCAGTGTTCAGCCTGCTGATTGGTCCTCAGGTCCTCCAGCAAGGTTAGCTTCAGTTTGGAGTCTTTGTCTACAAATATGAATCTCTTTAGCTGTTCCACTTTATTCACCAGCAAGTCTCTAAATGTGTCAAAGCAACACAACGAGTTCAAAGTGTGTAAAAGTGTGATTGGAGCAGAGAGGAAGTGCAGAGTGTGCTAATCATTGACTGTGTCTTCATCACTACCTGCAACCTGTTTCACATCACATGTACAGTCCTCATCTGATCCTTTCTCCACATTACAATGTCAATGATACACATATGTTTCATGATTATTGATCTCATGGCTTCTCAGCAGCTGTTCAACACCTGCATGGTAAATGCAACTCAAACCATCTGACACTTTATCACACAGACCACAAAAGCTCCAGTATTTTCTCTTCTTTTCATACTTTTCACAAACTTTACAAAAGTTTTCATACTTTCTTCCTGTTGTTCAAAATGCATCTTTCTGCTTCTTTAAAAATAAGTCTTAACTGACAACATTGAATTATAGTCTGAGTATCTTCAGTACCAGAGGAACAGACTCATTTTCAGATTATCTGCCACAAATATTAGTGACAACCAGCACTGATGTAAAACCTGCTGCCAGACTGCTGCCACACAGACTCACTAACATGATGAAGGTAACAGCTCAACAGCTCAGCCTCTCTGTGTCTTATTTCTGCTGATAGACTGTAGAATATAGTACATGTTTGGTCATATTGCATCTTACAGTGATCATATCTACCTGTACGATGTCAGTGCTCTGTCAGCCCCCCCGAAAATGTGAGCTTCCCAACAAACTTGATATTAATCATTCAATCAATCATTATTTATAAAGCGCCAAATCACAACAAAGTTATCTCTTCAGGTTTTAACTTTAAAGAGACCCAACATTCCCACATGAGCAACAGTGGAGAGAAAAAACTCCCTTTTAACAGGAAGAACCCTCAGAACCAGACTCAGACTGGGAGAACATCTTTTAACAGGAAGAACCCTCAGAACCAGACTCAGAGTGGGAGAACATCTTTTAACAGGAAGAACCCTCAGAACCAGACTCAGAGTGGGAGAACATCTTTTAACAGGAAGAACCCTCAGAACCAGACTCAGAGTGGGAGAACATCTTTTAACAGGGAGAACCCTCAGAACCAGACTCAGAGTGGGAGAACATCTTTTAACAGGAAGAACCCTCAGAACCAGACTCAGAGTGGGAGAACATCTTTTAACAGGAAGAACCCTCAGAACCAGACTCAGAGTGGGAGAACATCTTTTAACAGGAAGAACCCTCAGAACCAGACTCAGAGTGGGAGAACATCTTTTAACAGGAAGAACCCTCAGAACCAGACTCAGAGTGGGAGAACATCTTTTAACAGGAAGAACCCTCAGAACCAGACTCAGAGTGGGAGAACATCTTTTAACAGGAAGAACCCTCAGAACCAGACTCAGAGTACACACAAACAAAGAGAATTATGTTTACAATTTAAAGACCAACAATATCGAGGCAAATACTACAGCCTACTACAGTACTGATATGTTTTTCATTTATATTTAATAAAACTCACCAATCAGGATTCAGCAGTCAGATTCAGGATTCATGGCTCTTCAGATGTAGAACGATGGGAGAGTTTTAGTAGCTGAGTGATTATAAAACTCCGGTAAAGACCTTTACTGCTGGTCGTTCACTTCTCTCCCAGTTTCCCGTCAGCCTCTATGACGCTACTGTACTTACAAAAAAAGGCAAAAAAAGTTTCTGCTCTTTAGTCACACAGAGATAAATGCTGTTTAAACTCACTTTCTTCCTTCTGTTGAACCCCCCCTCTCCTGCATTCCACTCTAACACAACATCATACATGGAGTTGTTTTTGACTATCTTACAGGAAACAGGTGTGAGGAAACGATGTGCTTGTGATAACGGTTTTTATGGGCGGAGGCTGAAAGTGTTTGTGTGAGCTGTTTCCTGACTTCCTCTCTTGCTGCAGATCACATAGAGGCCTTATGCACAACTACACGGAGACACACCATGGCAAACATTACAAAAGATATTCATTTAACCCAAGATTAACCAAATTATAACTAGGTGCTGGATGATGGGTGTGTGTGTGTGTGTGTGTGTGTGTGTGTGTGTGTGTGTGTGTGTGTGAGTGTGTGTGTGAGTGTTCAGGAGGGAGTGGCTCAAGATGGTGAACTCACAGTCTGGCCATGTGGGGGAGAGATTATTTTCTAAATGTAAACACAGAGCTCATCTGAGCTCTGCAGGCCATGAAACAGTTTATACTTTCAGCCTCCACCCAACACCACAGTCAGCACACTTATCTGTTCTCACACTGTTTTCCTGTAGATCATTAATAACTCCATTGTTTCTTTATAAAGACATTCATTTCATCCTCACTAACAAGCTGTGAGACATCTGACAACAGATCAGTGTGGTGACAGCTTATAAAAGCTCATAAATAAGATCATCATGTTGTTTTTAAGGTAAAGTTGACTCTAGACCAGAAAGATGATCAAAGCATTAATACAATAACAATCATTTCTCAAACAGTGTGTTTATAAAATGTAAACACTAGAGGCAGGTGGGGGAGGGGTGCTCAACAGGAAGGGCGGTGTAAGAATTCAACAGGAAGAAGAAAAGTGTCTATTAGACTAAAGAGCTGATACACTTCCCCTCAGCCTTACTGGATCACTGGATGTGTAATATAAATTAGTGTGTTGTTTCTTGCAGTTTAAATATGTGGGCTTAGTGTGTTCTGTGTCTTTGTGTCTCGTACATTTGTGTGTCCTATGACTGCTGTATTCCTCCTGAGTTTTTTAACCATTTGAATACAGTTTTCAATGAAGAACCTGTACTGAAATGGAGAACTTACTGATCACTCCCAAGGTTCTTTTAACCGTTAAATCAAGAAAGGTGGTGTAGTTACTGCAGGGCTCCAGCAGGGGGAGCGGTGGTGTAGTTACTGCAGGGCTCCAGCAGAGGGAGCGGTGGTGTAGTTACTGCAGGACTCCAGCAGAGGGAGAGGTGGTGTAGTTACTGCAGGGCTCCAGCAGAGGGAGCGGTGGTGTAGTTACTGCAGGGCTCCAGCAGAGGGAGCACTGGTGTAGTTACTGCAGGGCTCCAGCAGAGGGAGAGGTGGTATAGTTACTGCAGGGCTCCAGCAGAGGGAGCGGTGGTGTAGTTACTGCAGGGCTCCAGCAGAGGGAGCGGTGGTGTAGTTACTGCAGGGCTCCATCAGAGCGGTGGTGTAGTTACTGCAGGGCTCCAGCAGAGGGAGCGGTGGTGTAGTTACTGCAGGGCTCCAGCAGAGGGAGAGGTGTAGTTACTGCAGGGCTCCAGCAGAGAGGTGGTGTAGTTACTGCAGGGCTCCAGCAGGGGGAGAGGTGGTGTAGTTACTGCAGGGCTCCAGCAGGGGGAGAGGTGGTGTAGTTACTGCAGGGCTCCAGCAGGGGGAGAGGTGGTGTAGTTACTGCAGGGCTCCAGCAGAGGGAGCGGTGGTGGTGTAGTTACTGCAGGGCTCCATCAGAGGGAGCGGTGGTGGTGTAGTTACTGCAGGGCTCCAGCAGAGGGAGAGGTGGTGTAGTTAGAGGGAGAGGTGGTGTAGTTACTGCAGGGCTCCAGCAGAGGGAGCGGTGGTGTAGTTAGAGGGAGCGGTGGTGTAGTTACTGCAGGCCTCCAGCAGAGGGAGAGGTGGTGTAGTTACTGCAGGGCTCCAGCAGAGGGAGAGGTGGTGTAGTTACTGCAGGACTCCAGCAGAGGGAGCGGTGGTGGTGTAGTTACTGCAGGGCTCCAGCAGAGGGAGAGGTGGTGGTGTAGTTACTGCAGGGCTCCAGCAGAGGGAGAGGTGGTGGTGTTGTTACTGCAGGGCTCCAGCAGAGGGAGAGGTGGTGTAGTTACTGCAGGGCTCCAGCAGAGGGAGTGGTGGTGTAGTTAGAGGGAGCGGTGGTGTAGTTACTGCAGGGCTCCAGCAGAGGGTTCGGTGGTGTAGTTAGAGGGAGCGGTGGTGTAGTTACTGCAGGGCTCCAGCAGGGGGAGCAGTGGTGTAGTTACTGCAGGGCTCCAGCAGAGGGAGCGGTGGTGTAGTTACTGCAGGGCTCCAGCAGAGGGAGCGGTGGTGGTGTAGTTACTGCAGGGCTCCAGCAGAGGGAGAGGTGGTGTAGTTACTGCAGGGCTCCAGCAGAGGGAGAGGTGGTGTAGTTAGAGGGAGCGGTGGTGTAGTTACTGCAGGGCTCCAGCAGGGGGAGAGGTGGTGTAGTTACTGCAGGGCTCCAGCAGAGTGGTGGTGCAGTTACTGCAGGGCTCCAGCAGAGGGAGCGGTGGTGTAGTTACTGCAGGGCTCCAGCAGAGGGAGAGGTGGTGTAGTTACTGCAGGGCTCCAGCAGAGGGAGCGGTGGTGTAGTTACTGCAGGGCTCCAGCAGAGGGAGCGGTGGTGGTGTAGTTACTGCAGGGCTCCAGCAGAGGGAGAGGTGGTGTAGTTAGAGGGAGAGGTGGTGTAGTTACTGCAGGGCTCCAGCAGAGGGAGCGGTGGTGGTGTAGTTACTGCAGGGCTCCAGCAGAGGGAGAGGTGGTGTAGTTAGAGGGAGAGGTGGTGTAGTTACTGCAGGGCTCCAGCAGAGGGAGCGGTGGTGTAGTTACTGTAGGTCTCCAGCAGGGGGAGAGGTGGTGTAGTTACTGCAGGGCTCCAGCAGAGGGAGCGGTGGTGTAGTTACTGCAGGGCTCCAGCAGAGGGAGAGGTGTAGTTACTGCAGGGCTCCAGCAGAGAGGTGGTGTAGTTACTGCAGGGCTCCAGCAGGGGGAGAGGTGGTGTAGTTACTGCAGGGCTCCAGCAGGGGGAGAGGTGGTGTAGTTACTGCAGGACTCCAGCAGGGGGAGAGGTGGTGTAGTTACTGCAGGGCTCCAGCAGAGGGAGCGGTGGTGGTGTAGTTACTGCAGGGCTCCATCAGAGGGAGCGGTGGTGGTGTAGTTACTGCAGGGCTCCAGCAGAGGGAGAGGTGGTGTAGTTAGACGGAGAGGTGGTGTAGTTACTGCAGGGCTCCAGCAGAGGGAGCGGTGGTGTAGTTAGAGGGAGCGGTGGTGTAGTTACTGCAGGCCTCCAGCAGAGGGAGAGGTGGTGTAGTTACTGCAGGGCTCCAGCAGAGGGAGAGGTGGTGTAGTTACTGCAGGACTCCAGCAGAGGGAGCGGTGGTGGTGTAGTTACTGCAGGGCTCCAGCAGAGGGAGAGGTGGTGGTGTAGTTACTGCAGGGCTCCAGCAGAGGGAGAGGTGGTGGTGTAGTTACTGCAGGGCTCCAGCAGAGGGTTCGGTGGTGTAGTTAGAGGGAGCGGTGGTGTAGTTACTGCAGGGCTCCAGCAGGGGGAGCGGTGGTGTAGTTACTGCAGGGCTCCAGCAGAGGGAGCGGTGGTGTAGTTACTGCAGGGCTCCAGCAGAGGGAGAGGTGGTGTAGTTACTGCAGGGCTCCAGCAGAAGGAGTGGTGGTGTAGTTAGAGGGAGCGGTGGTGTAGTTACTGCAGGGCTCCAGCAGAGGGTTCGGTGGTGTAGTTAGAGGGAGCGGTGGTGTAGTTACTGCAGGGCTCCAGCAGGGGGAGCGGTGGTGTAGTTACTGCAGGGCTCCAGCAGGGGGAGAGGTGGTGTAGTTACTGCAGGGCTCCAGCAGAGGGAGAGGTGGTGTAGTTACTGCAGGGCTCCAGCAGGGGGAGAGGTGGTGTAGTTACTGTAGGGCTCCAGCAGGGGGAGAGGTGGTGTAGTTACTGCAGGGCTCCAGCAGAGGGAGAGGTGGTGTAGTTACTGCAGGCCTCCAGCAGAGGGAGCGGTGGTGTAGTTACTGCAGGGCTCCAGCAGAGGGAGAGGTGGTGTAGTTACTGCAGGGCTCCAGCAGAGGGAGAGGTGGTGGTGTAGTTACTGCAGGGCTCCAGCAGAGGGAGCGGTGGTGGTGTAGTTACTGCAGGGCTCCAGCAGAGGGAGCGGTGGTGGTGTAGTTACTGCAGGGCTCCAGCAGAGGGAGAGGTGGTGTAGTTACTGCAGGGCTCCAGCAGAGGGAGAGGTGGTGTAGTTAGAGGGAGCGGTGGTGTAGTTACTGCAGGGCTCCAGCAGAGGGAGCGGTGGTGTAGTTACTGTAGGTCTCCAGCAGGGGGAGATGTGGTGTAGTTACTGCAGGGCTCCAGCAGAGTGGTGGTGCAGTTACTGCAGGGCTCCAGCAGAGGGAGCGGTGGTGTAGTTACTGCAGGGCTCCAGCAGAGGGAGCGGTGGTGTAGTTACTGCAGGGCTCCAGCAGGGGGAGCGGTGGTGTAGTTACTGCAAGGCTCCAGCAGGGGGAGAGGTGGTGTAGTTAGAGGGAGAGGTGGTGTAGTTACTGCAGGGCTCCAGCAGAGTGGTGGTGCAGTTACTGCAGGGCTCCAGCAGAGGGAGCGGTGGTGTAGTTACTGCAGGGCTCCAGCAGAGGGAGCGGTGGTGCAGTTACTGCAGGGCTCCAGCAGAGGGAGAGGTGGTGTAGTTACTGCAGGGCTCCAGCAGGGGGAGCGGTGGTGTAGTTACTGCAGGGCTCCAGCAGGGGGAGCGGTGGTGTAGTTAGAGGGAGCGGTGGTGTAGTTACTGCAGGCCTCCAGCAGAGGGAGAGGTGGTGTAGTTACTGCAGGGCTCCAGCAGAGGGAGAGGTGGTGTAGTTACTGCAGGACTCCAGCAGAGGGAGCGGTGGTGGTGTAGTTACTGCAGGGCTCCAGCAGAGGGAGAGGTGGTGGTGTAGTTACTGCAGGGCTCCAGCAGAGGGAGAGGTGGTGGTGTTGTTACTGCAGGGCTCCAGCAGAGGGAGAGGTGGTGTAGTTACTGCAGGGCTCCAGCAGAGGGAGTGGTGGTGTAGTTAGAGGGAGCGGTGGTGTAGTTACTGCAGGGCTCCAGCAGAGGGTTCGGTGGTGTAGTTAGAGGGAGCGGTGGTGTAGTTACTGCAGGGCTCCAGCAGGGGGAGCAGTGGTGTAGTTACTGCAGGGCTCCAGCAGAGGGAGCGGTGGTGTAGTTACTGCAGGACTCCAGCAGAGGGAGCGGTGGTGGTGTAGTTACTGCAGGGCTCCAGCAGAGGGAGAGGTGGTGTAGTTACTGCAGGGCTCCAGCAGAGGGAGAGGTGGTGTAGTTAGAGGGAGCGGTGGTGTAGTTACTGCAGGGCTCCAGCAGGGGGAGAGGTCGTGTAGTTACTGCAGGGCTCCAGCAGAGTGGTGGTGCAGTTACTGCAGGGCTCCAGCAGAGGGAGCGGTGGTGTAGTTACTGCAGGGCTCCAGCAGAGGGAGAGGTGGTGTAGTTACTGCAGGGCTCCAGCAGAGGGAGAGGTGGTGTAGTTACTGCAGGGCTCCAGCAGAGGGAGCGGTGGTGTAGTTACTGCAGGGCTCCAGCAGAGGGAGAGTGGTGTAGTTACTGCAGGGCTCCAGCAGAGGGAGCGGTGGTGTAGTTACTGCAGGGCTCCAGCAGAGGGAGAGGTGGTGTAGTTACTGCAGGGCTCCAGCAGAGGGAGAGGTGGTGGTGTAGTTACTGCAGGGCTCCAGCAGAGGGAGCGGTGGTGGTGTAGTTACTGCAGGGCTCCAGCAGAGGGAGAGGTGGTGTAGTTAGAGGGAGAGGTGGTGTAGTTACTGCAGGGCTCCAGCAGAGGGAGCGGTGGTGTAGTTACTGTAGGTCTCCAGCAGGGGGAGAGGTGGTGTAGTTACTGCAGGGCTCCAGCAGAGGGAGCGGTGGTGTAGTTACTGCAGGGCTCCAGCAGAGGGAGAGGTGTAGTTACTGCAGGGCTCCAGCAGAGAGGTGGTGTAGTTACTGCAGGGCTCCAGCAGGGGGAGAGGTGGTGTAGTTACTGCAGGGCTCCAGCAGGGGGAGAGGTGGTGTAGTTACTGCAGGGCTCCAGCAGGGGGAGAGGTGGTGTAGTTACTGCAGGGCTCCAGCAGAGGGAGCGGTGGTGGTGTAGTTACTGCAGGGCTCCATCAGAGGGAGCGGTGGTGGTGTAGTTACTGCAGGGCTCCAGCAGAGGGAGAGGTGGTGTAGTTAGAGGGAGAGGTGGTGTAGTTACTGCAGGGCTCCAGCAGAGGGAGCGGTGGTGTAGTTAGAGGGAGCGGTGGTGTAGTTACTGCAGGCCTCCAGCAGAGGGAGAGGTGGTGTAGTTACTGCAGGGCTCCAGCAGAGGGAGAGGTGGTGTAGTTACTGCAGGACTCCAGCAGAGGGAGCGGTGGTGGTGTAGTTACTGCAGGGCTCCAGCAGAGGGAGAGGTGGTGGTGTAGTTACTGCAGGGCTCCAGCAGAGGGAGAGGTGGTGGTGTAGTTACTGCAGGGCTCCAGCAGAGGGAGTGGTGGTGTAGTTAGAGGGAGCGGTGGTGTAGTTACTGCAGGGCTCCAGCAGAGGGTTCGGTGGTGTAGTTAGAGGGAGCGGTGGTGTAGTTACTGCAGGGCTCCAGCAGGGGGAGCGGTGGTGTAGTTACTGCAGGGCTCCAGCAGAGGGAGCGGTGGTGGTGTAGTTACTGCAGGGCTCCAGCAGAGGGAGAGGTGGTGTAGTTACTGCAGGGCTCCAGCAGAAGGAGTGGTGGTGTAGTTAGAGGGAGCGGTGGTGTAGTTACTGCAGGGCTCCAGCAGAGGGTTCGGTGGTGTAGTTAGAGGGAGCGGTGGTGTAGTTACTGCAGGGCTCCAGCAGGGGGAGCGGTGGTGTAGTTACTGCAGGGCTCCAGCAGGGGGAGAGGTGGTGTAGTTACTGCAGGGCTCCAGCAGAGGGAGAGGTGGTGTAGTTACTGCAGGGCTCCAGCAGGGGGAGAGGTGGTGTAGTTACTGTAGGGCTCCAGCAGGGGGAGAGGTGGTGTAGTTACTGCAGGGCTCCAGCAGAGGGAGAGGTGGTGTAGTTACTGCAGGCCTCCAGCAGAGGGAGCGGTGGTGTAGTTACTGCAGGGCTCCAGCAGAGGGAGAGGTGGTGTAGTTACTGCAGGGCTCCAGCAGAGGGAGAGGTGGTGGTGTAGTTACTGCAGGGCTCCAGCAGAGGGAGCGGTGGTGGTGTAGTTACTGCAGGGCTCCAGCAGAGGGAGCGGTGGTGGTGTAGTTACTGCAGGGCTCCAGCAGAGGGAGAGGTGGTGTAGTTACTGCAGGGCTCCAGCAGAGGGAGAGGTGGTGTAGTTAGAGGGAGCGGTGGTGTAGTTACTGCAGGGCTCCAGCAGAGGGAGCGGTGGTGTAGTTACTGTAGGTCTCCAGCAGGGGGAGATGTGGTGTAGTTACTGCAGGGCTCCAGCAGAGTGGTGGTGCAGTTACTGCAGGGCTCCAGCAGAGGGAGCGGTGGTGTAGTTACTGCAGGGCTCCAGCAGAGGGAGCGGTGGTGTAGTTACTGCAGGGCTCCAGCAGGGGGAGCGGTGGTGTAGTTACTGCAAGGCTCCAGCAGGGGGAGAGGTGGTGTAGTTAGAGGGAGAGGTGGTGTAGTTACTGCAGGGCTCCAGCAGAGTGGTGGTGCAGTTACTGCAGGGCTCCAGCAGAGGGAGCGGTGGTGTAGTTACTGCAGGGCTCCAGCAGAGGGAGCGGTGGTGCAGTTACTGCAGGGCTCCAGCAGAGGGAGAGGTGGTGTAGTTACTGCAGGGCTCCAGCAGGGGGAGCGGTGGTGTAGTTACTGCAGGGCTCCAGCAGGGGGAGCGGTGGTGTAGTTAGAGGGAGCGGTGGTGTAGTTACTGCAGGCCTCCAGCAGAGGGAGAGGTGGTGTAGTTACTGCAGGGCTCCAGCAGAGGGAGAGGTGGTGTAGTTACTGCAGGACTCCAGCAGAGGGAGCGGTGGTGGTGTAGTTACTGCAGGGCTCCAGCAGAGGGAGAGGTGGTGGTGTAGTTACTGCAGGGCTCCAGCAGAGGGAGAGGTGGTGGTGTTGTTACTGCAGGGCTCCAGCAGAGGGAGAGGTGGTGTAGTTACTGCAGGGCTCCAGCAGAGGGAGTGGTGGTGTAGTTAGAGGGAGCGGTGGTGTAGTTACTGCAGGGCTCCAGCAGAGGGTTCGGTGGTGTAGTTAGAGGGAGCGGTGGTGTAGTTACTGCAGGGCTCCAGCAGGGGGAGCAGTGGTGTAGTTACTGCAGGGCTCCAGCAGAGGGAGCGGTGGTGTAGTTACTGCAGGGCTCCAGCAGAGGGAGCGGTGGTGGTGTAGTTACTGCAGGGCTCCAGCAGAGGGAGAGGTGGTGTAGTTACTGCAGGGCTCCAGCAGAGGGAGAGGTGGTGTAGTTAGAGGGAGCGGTGGTGTAGTTACTGCAGGGCTCCAGCAGGGGGAGAGGTGGTGTAGTTACTGCAGGGCTCCAGCAGAGTGGTGGTGCAGTTACTGCAGGGCTCCAGCAGGGGGAGAGGTGGTGTAGTTACTGCAGGGCTCCAGCAGAGGGAGAGGTGGTGTAGTTACTGCAGGGCTCCAGCAGAGGGAGAGGTGGTGGTGTAGTTACTGCAGGGCTCCAGCAGAGGGAGCGGTGGTGGTGTAGTTACTGCAGGGCTCCAGCAGAGGGAGAGGTGGTGTAGTTAGAGGGAGAGGTGGTGTAGTTACTGCAGGGCTCCAGCAGAGGGAGCGGTGGTGTAGTTACTGTAGGTCTCCAGCAGGGGGAGAGGTGGTGTAGTTACTGCAGGGCTCCAGCAGAGGGAGCGGTGGTGTAGTTACTGCAGGGCTCCAGCAGAGGGAGAGGTGTAGTTACTGCAGGGCTCCAGCAGAGAGGTGGTGTAGTTACTGCAGGGCTCCAGCAGGGGGAGAGGTGGTGTAGTTACTGCAGGGCTCCAGCAGGGGGAGAGGTGGTGTAGTTACTGCAGGGCTCCAGCAGGGGGAGAGGTGGTGTAGTTACTGCAGGGCTCCAGCAGAGGGAGCGGTGGTGGTGTAGTTACTGCAGGGCTCCATCAGAGGGAGCGGTGGTGGTGTAGTTACTGCAGGGCTCCAGCAGAGGGAGAGGTGGTGTAGTTAGAGGGAGAGGTGGTGTAGTTACTGCAGGGCTCCAGCAGAGGGAGCGGTGGTGTAGTTAGAGGGAGCGGTGGTGTAGTTACTGCAGGGCTCCAGCAGAGGGAGAGGTGGTGTAGTTAGAGGGAGAGGTGGTGTAGTTACTGCAGGGCTCCAGCAGAGGGAGAGGTGGTGTAGTTACTGCAGGGCTCCAGCAGAGGGAGCGGTGGTGTAGTTACTGCAGGGCTCCAGCAGAGGGAGAGGTGGTGTAGTTACTGCAGGCCTCCAGCAGAGGGAGAGGTGGTGTAGTTACTGCAGGGCTCCAGCAGAGGGAGAGGTGGTGTAGTTACTGCAGGACTCCAGCAGAGGGAGCGGTGGTGTAGTTACTGCAGGGCTCCAGCAGAGGGAGCGGTGGTGTAGTTACTGCAGGGCTCCAGCAGAGGGAGAGGTGGTGGTGTAGTTACTGCAGGGCTCCAGCAGAGGGAGAGGTGGTGGTGTAGTTACTGCAGGGCTCCAGCAGAGGGAGAGGTGGTGTAGTTACTGCAGGGCTCCAGCAGAAGGAGTGGTGGTGTAGTTAGAGGGAGCGGTGGTGTAGTTACTGCAGGGCTCCAGCAGAGGGTTCGGTGGTGTAGTTAGAGGGAGCGGTGGTGTAGTTACTGCAGGGCTCCAGCAGGGGGAGCGGTGGTGTAGTAACTGCAGGGCTCCAGCAGAGGGAGCGGTGGTGGTGTAGTTACTGCAGGGCTCCAGCAGAGGGAGCGGTGGTGGTGTAGTTACTGCAGGGCTCCAGCAGAGGGAGAGGTGGTGGTGTAGTTACTGCAGGGCTCCAGCAGAGGGAGCGGTGGTGGTGTAGTTACTGCAGGGCTCCAGCAGAGGGAGCGGTGGTGGTGTAGTTACTGCAGGGCTCCAGCAGAGGGAGAGGTGGTGTAGTTACTGCAGGGCTCCAGCAGAGGGAGAGGTGGTGTAGTTAGAGGGAGCGGTGGTGTAGTTACTGCAGGGCTCCAGCAGAGGGAGCGGTGGTGTAGTTACTGTAGGTCTCCAGCAGGGGGAGAGGTGGTGTAGTTACTGCAGGGCTCCAGCAGAGTGGTGGTGCAGTTACTGCAGGGCTCCAGCAGAGGGAGCGGTGGTGTAGTTACTGCAGGGCTCCAGCAGAGGGAGCGGTGGTGTAGTTACTGCAGGGCTCCAGCAGGGGGAGCGGTGGTGTAGTTACTGCAAGGCTCCAGCAGGGGGAGAGGTGGTGTAGTTAGAGGGAGAGGTGGTGTAGTTACTGCAGGGCTCCAGCAGAGTGGTGGTGCAGTTACTGCAGGGCTCCAGCAGAGGGAGCGGTGGTGTAGTTACTGCAGGGCTCCAGCAGGGGGAGCAGTGGTGTAGTTACTGCAGGGCTCCAGCAGAGGGAGCTGTGGTGTAGTTACTGCAGGGCTCCAGCAGGGGGAGAGGTGGTGTAGTTACTGCAGGGCTCCAGCAGAGGGAGCGGTGGTGTAGTTACTGCAGGGCTCCAGCAGAGGGAGCGGTGGTGTAGTTACTGCAGGGCTCCAGCAGGGGGAGCGGTGGTGTAGTTACTGCAGGGCTCCAGCAGAGGGAGAGGTGGTGTAGTAGGGCTCGAGCAGGTGGAGTGTAGAGCTGTCAGTCATTACACACGTGACCAGAGGGAAGTTTTGTGTTTGTGTATTTTTCACATTAATATTCATAAATATTTCCTTTAAGAAAAAAGAAAAAAGTCTGAGTCCCATCAGCCGCTAACTCAGATCAGGATATTAATAAAGTTTATATTAAACAACTAATGAACACTGAACCACTCACATTGTTTAGTCCATGGCTTGGTCGGACTCACCTCGGGGATGACTGGCAGGGCGTCTGGTTCCCCTCATTAGGCAGCTGAAACACATGAGCCAATCAACTAAAGACAGCTGGAACACATGAGCCAATCAACTAAAGGCAGCTGAAACACATGAGCCAATCAACTAAAGGCAGCTGAAACACATGAGCCAATCAACTAAAGGCAGCTGAAACACATGAGCCAATCAACTAAAGGCAGCTGAAACACATGAGCCAATCAACTAAAGGCAGCTGAAACACATGAGCCAATCAACTAAAGGCAGCTGAAACACATGAGCCAATCAACTAAAGGCAGCTGAAACACATGAGCCAATCAACTAAAGGCAGCTGAAACACATGAGCCAATCAACTAAAGGCAGCTGAAACACATGAGCCAATCAACTAAAGGCAGGGGACACACAGGAAATAAATCTATCAAAATACACGAGAGAATAACTTTCAAAATAAAACACAAGCTACAAACAGGAAGTGACACTGCACTCAAGTCATCAGCTACAAGTGTTGATGGAGTTTTGACTTTTTAAAATATAATATAAAGAAAAGAATATAATAAAGTGCAATAGGTTAGCCATCATACATATTAACCCAAATATAATAATACGACATAGAGCCAATATGGATGTTTGTTATTTGGTAAAGACAGAGGCGATCTATTAATCCTCTTTAACCATTTAATTATAGTTGGTCCCATTCAGGCTGCTGGGGGCCCATGTGACCCCATGTGACCCCATGTGACCTCGTTACCTCATGTGACCTCATGTGACCTCATGTGACCTCGTGTGACCTCATGTGGCCTCTGCCTTCTTTCTCTGTCAGCTGGTCCAACGTAGGTTTGAGTCCAAGCCCACAGCGGTCAGAGTTTGGACTCCATGCTGATGAAACTGTGCCGACCTCCTTTCTTCCTCAGAGCCAGATTAAAGTCTGGTTGGTGACGTAGACGTAGTCATAAAGGTTGGAGGACAACGGCAGGCTGCAGGTTTCACAGTCTCTACGTTGGCCTGCCGTTGGGTTGAGGCCCAACTGAGTATTTAACTTTAATGGACAGGTGACACTTATTTAGTATGTCAATAAAAGTCTCACATTATTCTGTACCATGAGGTCACATCATCATCATCATCATAATAATCTCAGATAAAAAGACGTCCAGCTGCTGTCCTGTCATAGATCCAGATGTTCAACCTAAACTCATCATAAGTGAACATTATGCGTCCTGCTATCTGTAGACAGTGAATGGACACCTGGCCATTACACCTACAGGAGTGTTTATTCTGAACCCATAAGCATTCATACGGAGCTGTTCCCCTTTGAACCCCTAACAGCTTTAACTGCTTCACTCTCCTGAGAAGCTTTCCACTAAATGTTAGAGTCTGTGAGGTTAGACACTGATGTTGGACAAGAAGGCCTTTTTATCATTTATGATCATAACTTACTGTCTTTAATAGTAAGCTTCTTTTTTCTTTTAGAAATATTGGTCTCTAAACATTTTTACTGTGTATGTTAGAAACTTTCCACTGTGAGGAAAAAAGGAAGCAGCATCTGATCTGAGTCTCAGTGACAGTTTATAGATTTCACTAGTGGAAGTGTTTGTTCACACCTAGAGACTCGTTGTGGCCTCTCCCATCTAAAAGCAGAAGTGGTATAACGGCATCTCTGATGAAAGACATGTTGTGTCCATCTAAAAGCAGAAGCAGCTTCACCTCTGGCTCTGACTATCATGTTACCTTATTTGGCCGTCAGACTCTGAGCGTTGCTGCCTGACATTGTAATAAACGTGATGATGTGACTGTTTCACCAATAAGATGTCTTGCCTTCAAATATTGTCATCTGTGGACTCTTTTGATAGGATGAGATTAAAGACCTCCCTTCATTCAGGACGATAAAGTCTCTTGTACAGATGAAGAAAGAGGACTTTGCAGATTTGAGCAGAGTTTACATCAGTTGTCTTGTAGTCTTTGTATTTTCCAGAGTTGAGCTCTTTTTTTTTTTTTTTTTTTTATAACTTTTTTTTTTTTTGTTTTCATAACATGAACATGAGGTCATATACAATCATTCATTTACATTTAGTAAGACACAGAGAAGCTCGCCACAAGGTGATAAACTTTTGTTCGTAGACCACAACAATTTCAGCCATCACACTCGGCTAGATATGTAACCCATTTTGCCCAGTAGTCTTTTCCCTTTTCCTTCTGCAATCTCAAAATGAAAGTTATGCTTTCCATACTGTATATGTCATTTATTATTCTTTTCCATAAATTCAGAGTGGGAGGTTCTCTAAGATGCCAGCACCTGGTTATTGCTTTTTTACTTGCTGCCATGAGGATTTTTAATAAGTATCTGTCTCTGTTATGCAAATCTTTTAATATATTCCCCAAGTAGAATGAGATACAAGTGAAGTCAATATCAAATCCCAAAATCCTCTTTGTTGTAGCTTGTACTTCAGTCCAGAAAGGTTGCAAGGTAGGACAGGTCCAAAAAATGTGAGCATGGTCTGCCATTAATTGTCCGCATTGTCTCCAGCATTGGGTCTGATGACCTGTGTGTTTTGATTTTATTTTGGGGGTTATAAAAAACCTCACCAAGTTCTTCCAGCAGAAGCTTCTCCAACACTGTGAGTTTGTGGTCGATATCTGGGTGTGTATTATGGCAGTCCATTCCTCTGGGTAAATTGCAATTTCCAACTCTCTTTCCCATTTTTGTTTTATATAATCTTTTGAGTGGGTCTTCATCAATAAAATGCTTGAGTACAGGTTTCCAATAATTCGTCGGGAGAGCTTTGAGTCATAAGCTTTCATGAACATTTGTGTGACCCCAGATTGTTCCTCTGAATCCAGTCCTTTCACCTCATGTTGATAGTAATGTTGTATTTGTGTGTGTCTATACAAATCTTGTCTTTCTAGACCGTATTTTTCAGATATAGATTGAAAGTCCATTAATTTCCCATCCTTGACTAGTGAAGAGTATGATGTAATTCCATACCTTGTCCACTGTCTATATTTTGAGTCAAGGGATGCTGGCTTAAAATCTGGGTCGAATGCTGGCCACCTCAGTATTTTTATTTCTTTTTGGATCTGAAATTTCTTCACGAAGTCTGACCACACATTCAGTGAAAAATAGACCCATTGATTCTGGAGATTAGGTAAGTCCTTAATGACAGAGGGGCAGCCCAGCAAAGATTGCACAGGTCTACCTGATATTGATAACTCAATGTCTTTCCAGTTGGCCTCATACTCGGGGTTACACCAAAGAATCAAGGGTGTTAATTGTGCTGCTACATAAAAATCCCTCAGACATGGTAGGGCCATCCCCCCCTCCTCCCTCGGCAGCTGCAGTGTGTTGTATCTTATTCGTGGTTTTTTGCCTTCCCATATAAATCTTGAAATTTGCTTGTCCCATACTTTAAACTGTGAGTCAGGAATTTGAACTGGCAGTGATTGAAACAAATATAATAAGCGAGGTAAAATATTCATTTTGGTGGTCATTATCCGGCTGCCGAAGTCAAGAGGGAGTGTGCCCCACCTGTCAAAGTCGTCACCTATCTTTTTGCTAACCACTGTATAATTCTCATTGTAGAGTTGAGTTGTGTCCTTTGTCAGTTTCACTCCCAGATATTTTATACTGGTAGAGTTCCATTTAAAATTGTACCTGGTTGCAAGATCATGCGGGGGGTTAAAATTAAAGACCAGGGCTTGGGTTTTCTCTATATTGAGAGTATATCCTGAAAGTGTGCCATACATCGTTAGAAGATCCATAAGTAGTGGTACACTTGACGCTGGTTTTTTAAGAGCTACCAGAACATCGTCCGCGTACAGACATATTTTGTGTTCTGTACCTCCTATTGTGATGCCCTCAAGGATTGTCTCCTGCCTAATTAGTTGGGCTAATGGTTCTATAAACAAATTAAAGAGTCCTGGGCTAGCAGGACAGCCCTGGCGACATCCTCGTTGTAGATGTATAGTCTCGGACAAGTGGCCATTAATCTTAATCCGGGCTGTCGGCGATGAGTATAATGTTTTAATGCACTGTATAAATTTTTTACAGAAGCCAAATTTTTCCATCACCTGGTAGAGGTAATCCCACCCCACTGAGTCGAACGCTTTTTCAGCGTCAAGACTCACCAGGATGGCACTAGTCTTTTCGTGTTTTATTTGTTCTATTATATGAAGGCACCTCCTTATGTTATCTTGGGTCCGTCTGTTACTTATAAAGCCGGTTTGGTCTTCACTTATTAATAGTGGTAGCACCTTCTCCATCCTTTTAGTCAGTATGGAAGCGTATAATTTATAGTCTTGATTTAGCACGCTAATTGGCCTGTATCCACTACATTTTTTCCTGTCTTTGCCTTCTTTTGGGATTATGGATATAATGGCCTCTCTCCAAGATGGGGGCAAAACTCCCTCCTTTAGGACATGATTAAAACATTCACAAAGCAGAGGGATTACTTGATCTCTAAAAGACTTGTACCACTCACCGGGAAACCCATCGGCACCTGGTGATTTCCCTGCTTTCAGACCAGAGATTGCTTTATCAACTTCCTCCCTAGTTATTTCTTTTGTGAGATCATCGTTATGTAATTTTCCAATAGAGGGAAGATCTAGCTGGTTCAGGAATTGTTCCACAGTATGTGCCTCTGCTCTATCAGGCTGTGTGTACAGGGATTTATAATATGTCTCAAATGCTTTTTGAATGCCATCTAGAGTGCAGGTTGTTTTGTTAGATTTGGGGTCTCTTATTTCATGAATAGTGTTTTCAGCTTGTTGTTTACGTAGTCTCCAAGCCAACAGTTTTGTTGCTTTTGAACCTGCCTCATAATATTTTTGCCTCGTAAACCGGAGCTTTTTCTCTAATTCTTCACTATGAATTTTATCTATTTCCTGTTTGGTGGTTCTCATCCGTTGCAGAAGGAGGGGCGTTCTCTGCTTGCTGTGTGACTGTTCTAATTCTAGGAGTTTGTTCTGCAAGTCAGTCAGTTTTTGGGCTTTTGCCTTTGTTGGAATTATTGTATGTAAGTTATCCCATATTTACCCTTTCTATAATCATTAGTCTTTATAGTCTACAAGCATGCTGTTTTAAAGTTGTTTTTCAGGACCTGTGACCCTGCTCAGGATCTGCTCAGGACGTCTATCTGAAGATCTGTGGCCAAGCTGTAACCCTTATAAAAATGTCTTTGAAGTGTGTGTGTCCACCCGTAACAGACCAGCTGCAGATCAGTGACCTATTTGTGACCGATGTGTGACCCCTACCCCTTAGAGCAAAAATGACTATGTAAATTAGGGACTCCCTGAAACCAATAAAGAGAAAGGGTTCGGCAAGATTTGCTCAGAGCGGGTTGGAGATCTTAACTGAGCAGATCTCTGTCCGTTCTCCTTGCTCCTTGCAAGTAAAAACTCTAATCCTGTTGTCTTCTCTCCTTTGTTTGATATTTTAAAGTGTTTTAGGTTGCCTGAACCTGACATTAACTTGGTCCTTCGAGCCGGATACCAACACACCTAAGGATCCCAGCGGGCTGGTAAACTCCAGGAAGACTGTGGCCACAGCAAAATCTAAAGATCCTTTTCCAGGACTGGTTTTTTGCCCGCCTGTTGGGATCTGAAGGTTGACGGTAGTCCGAGAGGAGAAAGACAACAGTGGTGAGTTAGAGTTTGTTAAAAACAAGCGATTGACTGAGAGTCTTTGCGCGTTGTGATAAAAAACCCTGAGAATACTAGTCACTATCAGGTAAACGAGGGACGACGGAGTCCGACAAATTCCGTGTAAAGTGAAATAGGCCTAGTGGGCGACGGAGTCCGAAAATACCCGTGTAAAGAAAAATAGGCCTAGTGGACAACGGTGTCCTGTAAGACTCAGTGAAACGTACGTGAGTGAATGAGAGTGTGAGTGGAAATGAAATACCATTAGGTATCTTCATTTCATACCAAAATAGTAGGATTGTAAACAGCAAACCTCTTGTGGATGCAAAGGCAAGAATTCTCCACTCGAAAGAGTTGAAGTGAGAATTACCACAACAGGAAATTTTCTTGCTGTCCTACTAACAAGAAACCAGTTCTTAGAACACCCTAGGTGTTGAATAACTGGACTAAAATTACTAAAATGGGGAAGAAGTGAGTAAACTAAAAAATAAAGTAAGAAATAGACTCAAAAGATTGGAAATATGTTAAAACCCAGGATCCTGGTAAAATTAAGGACGTACGGATAGAAATACTAAGAGAAGCAACTAAAAGATACTAAAATGTAATAAATATTAAAACTTGGGGAGACGTCCCTAGAACATAGAAAATAGAGAAGTATAACCTTTGTACAAAGTAATGAGTATACATAAGGAAGGAGAATAATATAATAATGAAATAAACTAGTTGGAATTTGTTAAAACTCAGAAATGATATATCATTTTTTAAGAAATAAGCCTGTCAAGAGAAGTACAAATAGGAAGTTACCATGAAAAAGTAAGAATGAAGAAAGAGTGAAGTAGAGAAAGGAATAAGAAAGAAATAGACAGTTGATGTTTCAAAGAAAAGAGGATGATGAAGCAGGGCCAGTGAAGTGAAGGGAAGTTAAAGATAAGGAAGAAGGTGAAGATGTACAGCAGATTTGGATGACTGTGTTGGGGCCTGATTGGCATTATGTGAGAGGGGATTGGAGTCCCCTAAATAACAATAATGTGGTGTTGGCATATGCTGATAGTGAATTGACTACTCGGGTAAGACACCTTATTGATAGAGTTACTCAACGCTTTAGGTGAAGAGCAAATTATGTGGAGATAGGAAGAAGTTGAGCAGAAGGAGGATGAGCCGTTCAAAGAATAAAAAATAATAATGACCACTGCTTTTAAGACTCATAGTGGGCTTCAAGATGATCAACCAAATGGGCCTTTCCAGCAAACAGTTTAAAAAAAAAAAAAAAAAAAAGAAAAAGCTCTTCATGCAGGATCTAAAGATGCAATCCGTAGTTAGGTGACTAAGCATTATATAGGACTTCCAAAAGGAACTCTTGATAAATATGTTAATCACGCTTTGCATGCAGAGAAAGTTGTAAAGGAAAAGAACAAGAGTAAGAAGGCTGTAGAGACCTTTTACTGTGACATGGAAGAAATCCTCTACCAGGGAGGAGGTGCTAGAGGAAGAGGAATAAATTATAGGAGGAGCAAGAAGAGGAGGAGTAGGAAGGGGAGATTATAGACAGAACATAAACCCTTTCTGTTGTTGGAGTTGGAGTTGGAGAAAGAAAGTATAATTTAGCCTGACTAGGCCAAGAATGGCAGGCAAAGTGTTATCAGGAGAGTGAACAGGATAAGACAAATGGAGACCTTTTAAATTTACAAGATATACTCTCAATGGATGATGTGAAACCTGAAGTAAGATTGTTGGTAAATGGCAAACTTATTACGTTTTTGTGTGACACAGGAGCTTGCAGAACTACCTGCAGGGAAGGTGTACCACAGATTAAAATTAATGGCAATGTTGTAGTAGTAAGATCTGCGAGCGAGAAGTTAACTGAAGTTGAAGAATCTGAGCCAGTGTGGCTAAGAGATCCAGATGGCTCATCTTGCCGTCTATCAATTCTGATGTTTCCAGAATGTCCAGTTAACCTCCTTGGGAGAGATGGGTTGTTGTTATTAGGATTGGCATTGGTGCCTACGCCAGAAGGGCGAATTGTAGTTAAAAGAAAAGCAGAACTACAGAAGGGAGACTTTTTGGTTCTCCGAGGGATAGGACTACCACACTATTTCTATTCCCTTGATGTTCCTAATAAACCACCCCATAAGACCAGATGCTAAAGTATTTACTGTAGTGGATATCAGTAATGTGTTTTTCTCTGTACCTATAGATAAAAATAGTCAATATTGGTTTGCATTTACCTTTGGAGGCCAAATATATACCTATACTAGATTACCTCAAGGTTATTGTGAAAGTCCAACTATCTATTCTCAAGTAATGAGTGCAAGCATGGCTAAGTTTCAACCCCCAGGGGGAAGTCAAGTTTTAATATATGTAGATGACGTGTTATTAGTCTCTCCTGATTTGGAAACATGTAAAGAAGATACTTTAGCTTTACTAAAGCATTTGGCTGAAGAGGGCCATAAAGTAAGCAAAAGTAAACTCCAAATGTGTAAAATGCAAGTTAAATATTTAGGACTAAGTGCGAGAGGAAGAACAATAATGGAAGACAGAAAGATTGCAATTCTCCAAGCTCCAAAACCTTTAGTAAAAAAGCAGATGATGTCATTTCTGGGGTTGACAAACTATTGCAGAAATTGGGTACTAAACTATGCTGAAATAACGGCATCGTTAAATAAATTGATGTATGAAGAAGACCTTAAAATGACATCTTAGTTAAAATGGACTGATGAAGCTGAAAAAGCTTTCTGTGAAGTAAAGCAAGTGTTCGTGTCCAGTACAGCACTAGCATTGCCAGCCTAACAAACCATTCATTCAGATGATTGACTGTAAAGGTAATTTTATGACCTCTGTATTGGCACAACAATATGGAGATAAGATGAAGCCTATAGCTTATTTTTCATCAAAGCTAGATAGTGTAGCTTGTGCACTACCACATTGTGTAAGAGCAGTCATAGCAGCATCCATGACTGTGGAAACAAGTACAAGTACCAAGAAAAATAGCAGTATGCAAATGTGCAGAACACATATGGTACTGATAAAGTTTCTCTAGGAAATGCATTTGCAGATAAAACCGCAAAAGCAGCTGCAGCAGGTCAATTTAATATATTGACCTTAGAAGAATTAATTAATTTAGATGACACCACGCTAAAAGACATGCAACAACAAAGTACATAATCTGAGAAAAAGCATTTGGGAAAAGAATGGAGCTAAATTGCAAAATGACATCTATGTATGACCAAATAATAAACCTGTCCTACCAAAGAATCTCTATAAATGGGCAGCAATATTGAGCCATGGTGTAAACACATGTCTCAACAGGAGGGATTGTAGGACAGATACATCAATACTTTACCACTTATGGATTCAACTCTAATTAAAAAAAAAAATTTGCAGGGCATGTTTGACCTGTGCTAAACATAATCCACAAGGTAATTTGAGACTACGTAGAGGGCGTTTCCCAACACCTCAGTATCCATTTCAAATTATCCATATGGATTTTATAGAGTTAAACCAAAGTGAAGGGAAAAAGTATTGTTTGGTCATAATAGATGCATTTTCAAAATGGATTGAACTTTTCCCAACCAAGAATCCAGACGCTTTGACGGTAGCAAAAGCACTTTGTAAGGATATTATTCCCAGGTATGGTATTCCTGAGAAGATATATAGTGATAATGGGACCTATTTCGTTAACCAAGTGGTTAAAAAGATTGGTGTAATGTTCCACATAGATTTAAAAAATCATTGTGCATACCACCCTCAAAGTGCAGGATTAGTAGAAAGGATGAATGGAACAATTAAGAATAGGTTGAAGAAATGTATGGAGGAAACAGGCAGATTATGGACACAATGTTTAGACCTGGTAAAATTGTATATTAATATTACAAACACTACTGGGTTAACACCATATGAAACATTATTTGAAAGACCTTATAGGTTACCTCAAGTTAAGAATCAATGGGAAATAGATGAAGAGGCTAATATAGCTGACTACATGAGAAACATGCTGGGAAAACAAAAACAGAAACAAACTGATGAAAATCCTTCTGTTTCCCAGCAGGAAATCCAATTAGTGGAACCAGGAGATTGGGTGCTAATATGAAGCATAAAAAAAGAAACACTGGCGCTCACCAAAGTGGAAAGGGCTGTATCAGGTACTAATAATGACCCCACAGTATTAAAAAATAGTAGAAAGATCAACTTGGATCCATTTAACATATTGCAAAAAGATCATTTCGACTGAAGACTCCGACAGGGGAGGTGAGCCAAAGACAGATAATAGGGTGGACCTGGACATTTAGAGTTCAGGTACACCTGAAAGTCAGTGAAGATCTTACAAGCCACCAAACCTAGTAGAGGAGGTCTTTCGGTCAAAATGACTCCAGGAGGGTCTAGTACTAAAATATCAGTTTGATAAATCTGAGTGTCAATCCATAAATCTGTGGGCATATTCCAGTGGAAGAGATCCTGAATTTAGAGCAGTTTTATGTTATGGAAGCCGAATTAAACCTGAAATGCCAAAAAAGAACTTACAAGAAAGGAGGACAAATTCTGATGGCAAATAATGTGACAGTGGATGAATGGTTCCAAGTCACAACTGGTGTTTCTGGAACTAATAATAATTGTTTGTTAATGGTAGAACAAGCTGCCAATATGACTAAGACTGACTGTGTAGTTTGCATGGGACCAAGACCACTTTTGCAGATTGTCCCGGCAGTGATACCACAGGAGTGTGTTATAGATGTCATGAATAACACAAACCCCAGTAAAAATTGTAGTATTTGGGATTCAGTTTTCCCGGTCACAGTGGCAGAAAAGGAAAAGCCGTTGTTCTTCAAGAAAGTAGTTAGAGGTAATTTTACGTACATTAAAATGGAAATAGGAGATGTTCTTAGGAGAGGAAACCCCCTAGGTAATCTTACTGTAACCTCATGCAGAAAACATATAAGAGTAAGTACGACTGGTTCTAACCCTAATGATTTCAAGCCAGTGTCTCAAGGGGACATTTGGTGGTGGTGTAGAGACGAAAGACTTTTTGACAAGTTGCCTAGAAATGTGACTGGATATTGTGCATTAGTGACATTACTGTTACCAGTTTCAGTACTTCCTATGACAGCTGAAGGACTGATCACTGAATCAGTTAAATTTGTATCACAACAGTGGCTTCATAAGAAAAGATCCACTGTTTGGTTGACAGACAAAGATCCAACTTACATTGATGCTATCCACGCGGTGTACCTAGTGAATATAAATTGGCTGATCAAGTTGCGGCAGGTTTTGAGTCCACCCTCTGTTGGTGGTGTACCATAAATAAAAACGTAGACAGGATTAACTACATTCATTACAATGTTCAAAAACTAGGAAATTGGACCCAGAGCGGATTTGAAACTGTACACGGACAATTGGCAGCTACTTCCCTTATGGCTTTTCAGAATAGAATAGCGCTGGATATGCTGTTGACAGAAAAAGGTGGTGTATGTGCAATTTTTGGGGAAAAGTGTTGTACTTTCATCCCCAATAATGAGGCTGCTGATGGCAGTCTGACTAAGGCCATTGAGGGCCTGCGTTCACTGAATGGTAAAATGAAAGACCATTCCGGTGTTGACACCACCTTGTGGGATTCATGGATGAATGCCTTTGGGAAGTATAGAGCTCTGGTATCTTCTGTCCCAGTCTCAATTGCAGTTTTTGCAGCGATTTTGACTTTGTGTGGCTGTTGTTGGATTCCCTGTCTCTGTGCGTTAAATAATAGACTAATCACTACTGCCATTACACCCGTGGATAGTCGATTTGCTCAGATGTATCCTTTGCTTGGACATGATGATAATGATAATGATGATCCTGAGGATAATTTACCTGATCTGTTCCTGATTTCGTCTAATGTTAATTCTGATTGGTAAACAGTAAAAAGAAAACAAATAACTCTGAGTGTAAACCTGTATGTTCTCATAAAAATGATTTTACAACTAAAAATCTTTTGAAGTGGTTGATATAAGTGACATGAAAAGATGAGTAAATATGTGATAAACAGGAGGGAAATGTTGGAATTATTGTATGTAAGTTATCCCATATTTACCCTTTCTATAATCATTAGTCTTTATAGTCTACAAGCATGCTGTTTTAAAGTTGTTTTTCAGGACCTGTGACCCTGCTCAGGATCTGCTCAGGACGTCTATCTGAAGATCTGTGGCCAAGCTGTAACCCTTATAAAAATGTCTTTGAAGTGTGTGTGTCCACCCGTAACAGACCAGCTGCAGATCAGTGACCTATTTGTGACCGATGTGTGACCCCTACCCCATAGAGCAAAAATGACTATGTAAATTAGGGACTCCCTGAAACCAATAAAGAGAAAGGGTTCGGCAAGATTTGCTCAGAGCGGGTTGGAGATCTTAACTGAGCAGATCTCTGTCCGTTCTCCTTGCTCCTTGCAAGTAAAAACTCTAATCCTGTTGTCTTCTCTCCTTTGTTTGATATTTTAAAGTGTTTTAGGTTGCCTGAACCTGACAGCCTTCCTCATGAAGGCAGTGATTGAGATAATTTTGCCCCTGAGGACTGCTTTTGCGGCGTCCCACAGTGTCACAGGGTTCACCTGCCCGTTGTTATTGTTTTCTAGGTATGTTTGTAATTCTCCTTTAATGGTTGTTTTGAATACTGGGTCGTTTAGCAGACTTGTGTTTAGTCTCCATAAAGTATTTTTGCATTTGCTATCCATGTGTAGTTTTAAATACACGCTGGAATGATCTGATAAGTCTCTTGTGCCCATCCTACACTCCTTTACTCTGTGCTTTTCAGAGTTATACATAAGGAAGTAGTCTATTCTCGAGTGTACATTATGGCGTGCAGAGTAGAAAGTATATTGTCGGTCTTGTTTATGGAGATCTCGCCATATGTCTACTAATCCTAAGTCCTGCAGCCTTTTCTTTACCCATATTTCTAAGTTGTTTTTTTCCTTTTTTGGTTATTTGTATCTAGTTTGGGGTTGAGTATCATATTTAAGTCCCCTGCACAAATGAGAACACCAAGAGTTTCGCATGAAATCAGATCAAACATTTTTTTGAAATTTGAATTGCTACCAGGGGGGGCATATATATTAAGGAGGGTTATCTCTTTGTGGTCCAGTTTACCCTTAACCAATATAAATCTTCCCTCCTTATCCTTAATCTCTGAGATAAATTCAAAGTTAAGTGAATTTGAAATCAAAATGGCAACCCCACGTTTACGACCTCTTTTGTAGGAGGAGTAAAATGTATTTCTGAATCCCATCTTTTTAAGTTTTTCATGTTCAGGAGACTGTAAGTGTGTTTCTTGCCAGAAAACAATTTGTGATTTCTCCTTCTTAGCCTTGGCTATCATCTTTGCCCTCTTAATAGGGCTAGTAAGCCCATTTACATTGAGTGTGACAACATGAAATTCTCTTTCACCCATAATCTGTAATTGTGGAGCCTCTCAGTTCCTGTGGCAATAACCTCTTGGACCTCAAAACATAATAACAATGTAACACAACAGAACAAGCATAACTATAATACAGGTAAAGTATGTTGGCTTCCAACTTGGAGGTTCAGACTAATCCGACCTCTGAGGTAGGGGAATGTTCCGACCACTAGGTGGGGCCCCTGACTAGTACAACTAGTAGTTCACTGGTGGCATGCGCTGCCGGTGTTTCACAAGGCTAAGTTTGTAACATTAGGGTCCGTTATTATATCCTGCTGGTCAAAACGTAATAAAGTATATTCCGGCTGCGCCTGGCCAGGGCAAACGCTGTAGTGCGAGTGAGGGTATTCAAAACGTACAAGTCTCCGCAGGACAGGCCTGTGTATTAACAACCTGATCAGTCAATCATTTTGGGTTAACTTACGTGTCCCCGTTTTGCAGTCAATAAACAAAACCAAAAACAAGATCAAAGTGTAAACACCGGGACGGGCCAGGGAGGGGGCGCAGCCAGGATCTCTCTCTCAGTCACCGGGGTGTGTAACATCCTCCTCTGCAGCGCGCCGCTGAAATCCCCGCAGTCTCTCACGGATGTTTCGTTGGAATTTCACCGGGTCATGGCGGGGATCCTTCGCGTTCTCCCACGGCAACTGGGGGTTATCCATCGTCTTCTTGGTCAGTCTGGTGTAGGGCACTGCAATACCTCTGGCACGTAGACCCTCCGCTGCTTGTTCGGCACTGTGATATGTAACAGGTCCATCTTTGAGGAATACTCGCATCTTAGTTAACGGAGTCTGAAAGCGGATGCCTTTTTCTTTAAGCGTCTTCTTTATTATCGTGTATTCCTTTCGTTTTGACAGCACTTCAGTTGCGTAGTCATGGTCAAAGGACAGTCGTTTGCCTTCAAAGATGACAGGCTTCTTCCAGGCGGCATGAATAACTTTTTCCTTAGTTGTGAATCTCAAGAATTTTATGACTATGGATCTTGGAGTAGCATTGTCCGGGGGGCGCGTGCCCAGGGCTCTGTGCGCCCGCTCGATGCCCAGGTTTACTTCAGGGGGAATGTCCTCACTCAGCTCACTCTTAATGAGTTTCTCCACGAAGTTAGCCACGGAGGTGCCCTCTGCTGTTTCTCTCACACCGTACAGCCTAATATTATTCCTGCGCGAGTGTCCTTCTAGCTCCGTGACTTTTGCTTGTAGGGCTTGTTGTGTTTTCAGCAGAGAATTCACTGCATCTTTTGCACCTGCACTCCATGTCTCCATATCCCCGATGCGTTGCTCTGCTTCTTCGAGTCTTTCGTTTGTGAGGGCAATTTTCCCTACTGCCTCCTCGATCTCTTTGCCAATGTCAGCTCTCATTTTGTACAGCTGTTTCTTAATGTCTGCCTGAAAGCTGGTTTGAAAATCAGTTAGTCGGTTTGCAATGTCGCTTTTGATTTCCGTCATCATTTCTCTTATGGTGGTCAGTATTGCAGACTCTTCTCCTAGCTTTAGCTTTGTAGCGGGTGCCTCCTCGCCGCCATCTTCTTCTGCGTTTGTGCTTTCCATGGCGTCGTCGTCCTCCCAACCACAGTCGTCTTTCTTAGTTCTTCTTTGTGACCTACCACGGCCCCTTCCTTTCCCCTCTTCCATATTCGGGTGTGTTTAGGTCAATCTTGGTTTAAAAAACTTTTGAATTTAGGGGATAAAACCTAACCGGCAGAGAGCAACTTTTTACACGTCCATCCACGAGCTCGCGCCACCGGAAGTCAGTTGAGCTCTTTTTGAGAATATTAGACTTTGTTTTTGTGCTCAAATTCAAACTGAAGTTAATCCATTGGATCCAGTGAAGAGACCAACCTTCCTGATCCTGTCTGACAGCTCCCTCATCTGAGACACGGTAAAAAGACATTCTTCTCAACTATTCTCTGAAATGTGAAACTGCTACTGTGTGTTGTAAAGAGAGGGAGCAGCCTATGAGTGTTAATGCAGGGAGCAGACACACTGTCATGGTTGGGCAGGGTCTCTTCCACCATTAGGATCGACCCGTCCAGGAGTCGTAGACGAGGCTCCTAAGCAGCGCTCACATTCACCTTTAGTTAGATTTCTGGAGTCATTAGAACCAGTTAACAACTCTAATCATTGTACAAGAATCCAGCCTGAAAACTATTTCATTTTTGGCGTAGACTTAGAGTCTGTGGAGCCGAGCAGACGTTCATGTTATTATTTTACTGTGCAGTATTGGACAGAGTTGGTCTGGTACACTGCTATGAAAATGATGAGGTTATAAAACACTCGTCCCTCCAAAAACCATTATGAGCAGTTTATTATCAGAGGCACAGAAAACACGTTCTCCATCCAGAGTTTCAGCTTTCACCTTCTGACTTCCAGGCTCACCTTTTAAAAACATTTTACTTTCAGTTTACTCTTCATATGAAGGCTGCTTTTACAGACTAACAGTGTCCAAATAATCCAGAGCTGCTGTCTAACCTTTATTTAACTGTGTTCATGTTGTCCAGCTGTTCTCCTGACTGCACAGATGGATCGTTCCCGTCTCATCTTCATCACCGTCGCTCTGGTTGCTGCAGGATTCCTGCAGCTTGTGGTGAGTCTGACTGTCTTCATACAACAGATACTACAATACACTACTGAAGAGTTTAGTCACGCTGGAAAGAGCAGGAGGATAAACACACACTAACAGCTCAACGTGCACCGCTCAACGTGCACAGCTCAATGTGCACCGCTCACATCCTCAGTCCTGTGTTCAGTGTTTGCTTACAGTTAGTCAAACATGGAAAGGGGGAGGGGCCTGTGAGGAGGAAGGGGAGGGACCTGTGAGGAGGAAGGGGAGGGGCCTGTGTGCATGAGCAGTGATTGACAGCTGTCAGACACTCAGGATCAGACACAATCCTGGCTCTGATTGGTTCAGTAGGAGTAGTAGGCGGGGCTAAATGAGCCAGTCTTTACATAGTGACAATGTGACTAGCAGCAGATATCAGAACGTTAAACAATGAAACACGTTCAGTAGCAGCAGAAAACATTCACACACAACCTGATTCACTGCTGCACTTTATATTCATTTCTACAACTTACTGTAACATCAGCTGTTCTTTCTTCTTCTGCTCTCCAGACCTCTGTTTCAGTCCCACTGGACATGGCTCCTGAAGCTGTTGATGATATGTACGACGGCTGCAGAGAGAAGATGGAGACGAAGGTCAACAAC
Source organism: Scomber colias (assembly GCA_021039105.1). NCBI lineage: Eukaryota > Metazoa > Chordata > Actinopteri > Scombriformes > Scombridae > Scomber > Scomber colias. Next base: position 233,300 of record JAJDFG010000262.1, on the reverse strand, counting down.
ATATACTTCAAAAATGAGATGAAATTTAATGACTTTAAATTATCCTGGAATTTGGCAAAACATTGTTCAAACAAACCTCACCCAGAGGATGAGGCTCTCTCCAAAAACAACATGCAGGCAATCTGTGCTTATTCAAAGTTCATTTTTAAGGAGTTCAGTACAGCAGTCCGGACCGGTAAGAACATCTACGGCAGCTCCTTCAGATTCCACTCTTTACATTTCTGGCTGACTACTGCCATACAGATCCTGAAAACCAAACAAGGCTGTCACACTACTTATAGAAGAACTGGAACAGTGTTCACCGGCAATGTTAACGACATCATCCGGTTTGGTATGTTCGCCTCCAGCTCTTTCAGAACAGATCTCACATCTTTCGGTAGCGAGACCTGCTTTCAGATAGAGACGTGTTCAGGAGCCTATCTGAAGGATTATCCAGAACGTGGAACAGATGAGGAGGAAGTACTCATCCCTCCCTATGAAACATTCAAGATAACCAACATTTATGAAGGTCAGGGTAAATTTAAACCTCTGTCTGACTGTAGGAAGGTCTTTATTTTGAAAAGTCAACGAAAAAATGTGAGTAACCTAAACTGCAAAGCTGCAAACTAATGAGAGAGCAGAGTTTAGTCCAACTGATGCAGAACATGTAATAAAATGAGTTCAGTTGTGTAAACTTGATAAATCAATAAATAAATGTATGAATCATTAAAGTGCTGTAGTGAAGTCAGTGACGGAGCATCACAGCACCATCTATGACTGTGTGCAGGATTTACATTGATGTCTATGTGCAGCAGACTGTATGTCTGGATCAATACATGTGTGACATCACAAACATCAGGATCTTCTCTCTTTACATTTTGCTTTCTTTTTATTTTCATGTTTGTATTTTTTTTAATTTCATTTGAACGTTTGATTGATGTTGCAGTTTGTTGCTTTTGATCAATGATAATAAAGCTGTTTCTGATTCTACTGAATATTCTCATAATTTAAACATAAAGATAAACAACTAATCAAGCGGTGGTGGTGTAGTTACTGCAGGGCACCAGCAGAGGGAGCGGTGGTGGTGTAGTTACCGCAGGGCTCCAGCAGAGGGAGCGGTGGTGGTGATGTTACTGCAGGGCTCCAGCAGAGGGAGCGGTGGTGTAGTTACTGCAGGGCTCCAGCAGAGGGAGAGGTGGTGTAGTTACTGCAGAGGGAGCGGTGGTGTAGTTACTGCAGGGCTCCAGCAGAGGGAGCAGTGGTGTAGTTACTGCAGGGCTCCAGCAGAGGGAGAGGTGGTGTAGTTACTGCAGGGCTCCAGCAGAGGGAGCGGTGGTGTAGTTACTGCAGGGCTCCAGCAGAGGGAGCGGTGGTGTAGTTACTGCAGGGCTCCAGCAGAGGGATGGGTGGTGTAGTTACTGCAGGGCTCCAGCAGAGGGAGAGGTGGTGGTGTAGTTACTGCAGGGCTCCAGCAGAGGGATGGGTGGTGTAGTTACTGCAGGGCTCCAGCAGGGAGAGCGGTGGTGTAGTTACTGCAGGGCTCCAGCAGAGGGAACGGTGGTGGTGATGTTACTGCAGGGCTCCAGCAGAGGGAGCGGTGGTGTAGTTACTGCAGGGCTCCAGCAGGGGGAGAGGTGGTGTAGTTACTGCAGGGCTCCAGCAGAGGGAGCAGTGGTGTAGTTACTGCAGGGCTCCAGCAGAGGGAGCAGTGGTGTAGTTACTGCAGGGCTCCAGCAGAGGGAGAGGTGGTGTAGTTACTGCAGGGCTCCAGCAGAGGGAGTGGTGGTGGTGATGTTACTGCAGGGCTCCAGCAGAGGGAGCAGTGGTGTAGTTACTGCAGGGCTCCAGCAGGGGGAGAGGTGGTGTAGTTACTGCAGGGCTCCAGCAGGGGGAGCGGTGGTGTAGTTACTGCAGGGCTCCAGCAGAGGGAGAGGTGGTGTAGTTACTGCAGGGCTCCAGCAGAGGGAGAGGTGGTGTAGTTACTGCAGGGCTCCAGCAGAGTGGTGGTGTAGTTACTGCAGGGCTCCAGCAGATGGAGCGGTGGTGGTGTAGTTACTGCAGGGCTCCAGCAGAGGGAGCGGTGGTGGTGTAGTTACTGCAGGGCTCCAGCAGGGGGAGAGGTGGTGTAGTTACTGCAGGGCTCCAGCAGGGGGAGCGGTGGTGTAGTTACTGCAGGGCTCCAGCAGAGGGAGAGGTGGTGTAGTTACTGCAGGGCTCCAGCAGGGGGAGCGGTGGTGTAGTTACTGCAGGGCTCCAGCAGAGAGGTGGTGTAGTTACTGCAGGGCTCCAGCAGGGGGAGCGGTGGTGTAGTTACTGCAGGGCTCCAGCAGAGGGAGAGGTGGTGTAGTTACTGCAGGGCTCCAGCAGAGGGAGAGGTGGTGTAGTTACTGCAGGGCTCCAGCAGGGGGAGTGTAGAGCTGTCAGTCATTACATACGTGACCAGAGGGAAGTTTTGTGTTTGTGTATTTTTCACATTAATACTCATAAATATTTCCTTTAAGGGCTTTAAAATATATATAGAGTCTAAGAAAAAAGAAAAAAGTCTCAGTCCCATCAGCCACTAACTCAGATTAGGATATACTGGTCTCCGAGATGACTGTGTGTGTGTGTGTGTGTGTGTGTGTGTGTCTGTGTGTGTTACTGTGTGTGTGTGGATCTGTGTGTGTGTGTGTGTGTGTGTGTGTGTGTGTGTGTGTGTGTGTGTGTGTGTGTGTGTACGTGCGTGCGTGTGCGTGTTGCAGAGTTTCATAAAGTGATGCAGCTCGAGTGAGTCAGCGTTTTGTTTTAGGTCATAAATTAAATGTAAACTGTGTGTAGGTTTGGTGTAGAGAGAGGAAGAGAGGATATCATATTGTTTTGTTTCATTTACATCAAGAAAATTCATTTCTTCAAGATTCTAGTCGAGTGTGAATCTCAGGCCTGCAACGTTCCTCTTTAAACACTGTAAGAACCCTAGAGAGGGGGGATCGGTACTTTCAGAGTAAAAGCACATCATCAATGTTCATAAGAAATAATAAAAGAGGGTTTTTTCTTTCTTCCTGGTTCCAGTGATGTTTCCTGTGCAGAGCCAGAGATCTGGAGGTCGATCATTAAAAGAGAAGACGTTTCTTTAAAGAACTAAAGAGGCCAAGTTCACTCTAAAAGTGTTAGAGGCTGTTTCCACTGTGTTGAGGCCTTGCTGCTTATATTAGTGTCTAAAGTACACATGACCACATCTGTCACTTCCTGTCTGAGCTTTCAGTGTGTGTCTTACTTCCTCTTTTATTTTGAAAGGTTTTCTCCTTGTGTGTTTTCTGTTACTTGTACTTCCTGTGTCTTCGTGCCTTCGTTGGTTTCCTCACAGACAGATTATAAGTAGACGTATCAGAGCGGAGGTGTAAGCCCAATTAAAATGATCACAACTCCCAGAACTTGATTTTCACACAGTTAAAATTAAATACTTTATATTATGCTCTTTAACAAAGACAGACATGGTTTAGCATATTAATAAACGGAGAAATGAATTCATTTTCTACACAATGACATTAAAGGTATTGAGACTTATATTTAAATAAAGAAACAGTTTGATTGTTCATTTGATCTCTCGTCCTGTTTGTTATCAGCTCTCGTGTATTTAAGGTTCAGTTTGTTCTGTTTGCTCTGCGCTCTTTTAGCTTCAGTCACTTTGTGTCTGGCCTCCTCAGTCCTACAATAAAGTTATTCTTCAGCTTTGCTCAGCAGTCTCTGCGTTTGGGTCTAACTGCTCTGCACTGTGTGACAATGTGGATCAATCAATCTTTATTTATAAAACACCAAATCACAACCAAAGTCATGTAAAGGCTCTTTACACAGAGCTCAGGCTGTTGCACAAAACCTATGAAGCCGGGATTTTCCGATCATCCTGGCTGAATCTAGCCGGGACTCGGTTGCATGAAAGCAGAGGAGTGTAAATTAACAGACGCAGGCTAACAGCCATGCTATGCTAACAGCCATGCTACGCTAATCCTGGTGTTTTATTCATTCAGTCAACGTGTTGTGAGGACTGAAGTCATCAGGGTCGCTAGTGTCTTCTTAGGCCATGTATACACGTAGACATTTTCAATAATAACATTGTAAAATAAAAGTTTTCATCTACACGAATAACAAATACACCACATAAAGCCTAAAGAAAGATTACACACCTGACACCGATGCTCTTTCTGTCTCATACTGTGACGTTCAGGAACACAAACACTTTTCAGAAATAGTCGTTTTCAGAGACCTAAAAACAGTTTTCCTGGAGATGAAAGGCAAAAACACATGAAAACATATCAGTTGTTTCCAGATACCAACGACATGTGTTCATACCCTGATCTGAAGGAATATAGAGTGTTGCCTCTGTCAGTGGTTTCTGACTCAGCGCTCTTTGTTTCAAACAGTCACACAGATCTCTGTTACGTTGCATCACATCCATTTATTTTTAGAATGGTTCAGTATCAGAAACACAAAGTGAAAGTTTGTCCTTACTAAATAACAAAGAGCTCATCACTGATCTCTCCTTCTCATCATGAGTTCAACACACCTGTCTCCAGTTACTCATTCATTTATTCCCACCTCCCCACCACAGATGCAATACATATTAAAGGCCAGCAGGGGGAGACCTTCACCCACACATATCCATACATCATATCTCAGTCATCATGAACTCTTACACCATCAAAGAACCAATGTTACTATAAAATATCCATCTATCATCTATCCATCTATCCATCTATCCACTGCAACATCAATCAAACGTTGAAATAACAAATGAAATAAAAATACAAACAAAATGAAAATAAAAAGAAAGCAAAATGTAAAGAGAGAAGATCCAGATGTGTGTGATCACACATGTATTGATCCCATCCAGACATACAGTCTGCTGCACATAGACATCAATGTAAATCCTGCACACAGTCATAGATGGTGCTGTGATGCTCCGTCACTGACTTCACTACAGCACTTTAATGATTTATACATTTATTTATTGATTTATCAAGTTTACACAACTGAACTCATTTTATTACATGCTCTGCATCAGTTGGACTAAACTCTGCTCTCATTACTTTACAGTTTAGCTGACTTATAACTCCTGCATTTTTCAAAATAAAAACCTTCCTACAGTCAGACAGAGGTTTAAATTTACCCTGACCTTCAATAATTTGGGTTATCTTGAATGTTTCATAGGGAGGGATGAGTACTTCCTCCTCATCTGTTCCACTATCTGGATAATCCTTCAGATAGGCTCCTGAACACGTCTCTATCTGAAAGCAGGTCTCATTACCATATTTTGTAAGGTTTGTTCTGAAAGAGCTGGAGGCAAACGAACCAAACCGGATGATGTCGCTAACGTTGCCGCTGAAGACAGATTTGGTTTTTCTATAAGTAGTGTGACAGCGTTGATTGTTATTCAGGATCTGTATGGCAGAAGTCAGCCAGAAATGTAAATAGTGGAATCTGAAGGAGCTGCCGTAGACGTTCTTACCGGTCCGGACTGCTGTATTGAATTGATCATAAGTAATGTTAGATGTATAAGCACAGATTGCCTGCATGTGGATCTTGGTGAGAGCCTTATCTTCTGCGTTTGGTTGTTTCTTTGAACATCCTTCTGCATGTTCCCAGGCATCTTTAAATGTTCCCACAAACTCTTCTTTGAAGAATTTGTGGTTGACTTTCTCCATTTCCTTTTTGCAGCTGTCGTACATGTCATCAACAGCTTCAGGAACCATGCTGAGTTGATACGATTTATTTGGAGGTGGAGCAGAATGATCACTCTGGAGAGCAGAAGAAGAAAGAACAGGTGAAGTTACACAACAAAGATGTTATGATTTATTCAACGTAACTTGAAATGACAGTCATATAAAGTACAGCAGTGAATCCAGGTTGAAGTCTAAATGTTTTGTGTGTAAAAATCTCACACATGATGTTGGAGAGGAAAGGAAATGTAAAAATGTCCAACACTGTTAACAGGAAGCGCTACTCACCACAAACCACCAGATGAGGGCTGAAAGTCCGACAGTAAGAACAGCTCCTCCAGCTCCTCCAGCTCCTCCAGTGGTTAGGTATGAACACTTCATCTCTGCAGTCAGGAGAACAGCTGTACAACATGAACACACAATACATTTCAGCTCTATAACCTGTTATTCAAATATGATCTTATTAAGATTGAGGATCCATCAAATGATCATATTTCTTATCCTTTCTGTTAGCTTGTGTAAAGTGTGAATAAAATGTCCAGATTAATTTCAGTTTATGTAGAAAGAGTCAAGTTTCTGTGAAGCTGTTTAGAGAGAATCCAGACCTCAGTGATTATTCTGCTGTTTATTATTTAGAAGATATGTTTCTGTGTATTATTAAGTCCAAATGATTTCACACGTTATCGTCTCCTGGTGCAGTGTGTCCTGGTTCCTCCTGAGTAGACAGGACTGTGCAGGAGCTCAGTGAGGCTCTGATCCAGGTCTGGGAGGAGAGAGTTAGAGTTGGCCTGTCCAGAGACCAGCAGGACCAGCAGGCTGGATCATTGGCTAATGGTGGCACATTGTTGTGCAGCGGCTCTTCTTTTTTTTCTGCTTTTTTGTATGTATTTTGTTGAGTCTGATGTTTCATCCTGGTAATCTCTGCCAAGTAAAGCTTGTGTATCAGTCTTCAAAGTAGACACAAACCTTCACAGAGCCATTAGCAACCAGCAGAGGGCTCATCCTGACGGGCTAAACATAATAGCTGGTGATTTTTAATCGGGCAAGCCTAAAGTCTGTTCTTCCCAATTTCACCCAATATGTGAAATGTTCCACCAGGGAGAAGAATATACTAGATCATGTATATTTAACATCAAACATGCATACAGAGCAGTGCCACAGCCACATGTAGGCCAGTCTGACCATCTGTCACTGCATCTCATACCAGCCTAACCCTAACCCTATCGCTCTTCGATTGAGAGCGTTCTCACATTCTACATCACAGCGTGGAGCGCTGGGAGCTCGGCTGCAGACAGGAAGACTCTGCAGAGAGTCATAAACACAGTCAGGAGGATTATTGGCTGCCCTCTACAGTCCCTGGAAGAGGTCTCCAGCTCCCGTTGCCTCAGAAGGTCCAGATCGATTCTAGGAGGCGCTGCAGGTCTGAGAACGCACCTCCAGACTCACTAACAGTTTATTTCCCTGGGCCAAATCACAACAGAGTTATCTCAAGGCTCTTTCCACATAGAGCAGGTTCTAAACCAAACTCTTCAGGTTTTAACTTTAAAGAGACCCAACATTCCCACATGAGACACAGTGGAGAGAAAAAACTCCCTTTTAACAGGAAGAACCCTCTTGTTCAATACTCTTGACCGCTGCTTACTTCTATTTATTCATTTATTTATTCTAATTAATTCTATTGATCTTATTAAGTGCAATATCTTCCTATGTTTATCTTTGTTAGCTTGTTTTTATCTGGTTTTATTGTCTTCAAAGTACAAATGGAGTGGCAGCTGTAATCTCATTATATGTTGAATATAATGACAGTAAAGCTTTTCTAGTAGTTGTGATTTATTTTCAACAATTTTACAAAAACAAAACATAAATAAATAATATCTTCAAACCAATTGTTATAAACTCACTCAGATTCAGTCACTGTTCAGAAAAGTGACTTTAACCAGATTTCTTTTTCATTTATATTGAATAAAACTCACCAATCAGGATTCAGAGTTCTTCAAATGTAGAAAGAACAGTTCAATGATTTAATCCGACACTTTAACTAAAAGTTTCCTTTGAGTTTCCAGATGAAGTTTCTGCTCTTTACTCACACAGGGATAGATGCTGTTTGACTGCAGATCGCTTTCTGCTTCCTGTTGATTTTCACCCCTTAAAACCACAAACTACCACTTCCTGTCACCTTGCAGCTTGCTCAGTTCCTCATTCAGTTCCAGTCTACGTGACCACAGACACGAAGCATCAAACCTCCAAAAAGACCAACAAGTAGAAAACAGAACATAATTGTCATGTATGGAGGGAGATGTGCTTCCTTCTGCTTCAGCAACATAAACCTTCTTCATCTTAGTTATTACTACAATTATAGAAGCAGAAAGTTAGAAAGTTCATCTCATGTTTATGTCTCCATCTCATGGTTGATAGGTGAAAAGCTGAACTGTAATGACTGACAGCTCTACACTCCCCCAGCAGAGACCTTTGCTGCAGCTCGTTCCCTCTCTGGCGCCCTCTATGCCCTGTACTGGGAAATACAGGCAAACACAATCAGTCCTAAAACAAACAGCTAACTAGTGAAGTGATGATAGAAATGGAGTAATGTTGTCATGGAGACGGTCTGAAAACATTAAACACACTAAACACTGCTGGGTTAAAGATTAAAATGTTTTATTGTTGAATAAGGAGACAGAACACCCAGAGTGTGTCACACCGCGGTGAGGTTTGTCTTGTCCTGGGGTTTTTGTCTCGTGACTTCCTGTTTTATTTTGAAAATTAACTCTCCTCTCGTTTCAGGTCACTTGCCCTTCCTCATGTGTCACCAGTCTGATTGTCTTCCCTGATTCCTGATTGTGTCCACCTGTTCCCCATTACCCTCACGTGTTTTATAGTCTGCGTCTTCCTCTGTCTTGTGCCAGAGTGTCTCGTTTCATCGTGCACCCCAGCCAGTCTCTTCAGCCCTTGTCTTGTCATTGCCACGTAAGCCCTTGTTTTGCCTCCTTGCGAGCGATTTTTGGTTTGTAATTTTTTCATAGATTTAGAATAGTGATTAGTGTAGTTTTATAGAACCTCCTTGTGAGTGATTTTTGTTTGTAATTTTTTCATAGAATACGAGTAGAAGTCAGTGTAGTTTTGTAGAACCTCATTGTTGAGTGATTTTCTGTTGTTTTAGTCCTTAAGTTTTTTAGGCCTTTTTCCCTCATTAGGAGTGGTTTTGTTTTTTTCCTGCCTTGATAGTTTAAGTTTTCCTAGCCTGCTATTTTGTCGCCTTGTCAAGGAAGTGGAAACCAATAAAGTCTGCCTTATCCTCCTCTGCATCGGAGTCCTCACTTACGTCCAGGTCTGACAGAGTGACATCAGCTCATCTTAATGAGCAAACAACTCATCTAATCTATTCTAGTTTCTGAAGGAACAAAGAAATGATCTGTGATTGGTCAAACATATCAGCTTATATGATTACAGCCAAATAACCACAACAAGGAAAAAACAATAACCTGACTTCCACAATATTAAAATAATAAACCGACCCCATTTTTATCTCTTTAATCACTAAACGTCAACTTTCATAAAGGCATAAACTACAGAAACAATGAAAACAGTCAATATTAATAACTAAACACATCAAGTCATCTTTAAACCATCAAAGAGTAAATATGCTTACCAAACTTAAGTCTATTAGATATTAAAAACAATCCATCAGTGGTCTTTAACTAAAGGTAAATACATTCTGCCTAGTCCATTAAAGATATACATATAGGCATTACACTTATAACTTCTCATAGTATACTCCATCATCATTACTAAGAACATTAATGCTCATAAAAATAAACAGGAAAAAAAGTCAGACTTTTAAGAATCTCAACATTCAATTAATTTCTTTTTTTTACCTCAAATTAAAGTTTATTTTTATTTTTCAGAGAAAGAATCCAGATTTTATTTTCTTATCAATTTAAAACCACAAGTTTGACTTCATGTAATAATCCTGACTTTAATCTAAAGTCCAGCTTAGTTTTTATTTTATTAACTTTTATCTTTATAAACTGAATTCAGACATTTTTCTCCTTTCAAGTCTAACTTTAGGAATCCAGTATATTTAAGATGTAAAGCTGATTAAATTGAATCAAAGTGAACTTTATTTGATGAAATGTTGAGTTTATCCTCAGAAATGACATTTAAATAGAATTATGACTCTCCATCTGCTGTGACCAGGTTTCTCTTTATTCATAATTCTGACTTGTTATTTTCTTGAAGTTTTATTTTGGCTCAGAGTTTTGACCAATAATCTGAGATGAATGTCACTTTCTCCTGGTGTGATTTATTAGTTTGATGTTTCAGACAGAAAGAGTCTGAACGGAGTCTCAGCTGAAGCCTCGCTGTTTGTTTCAGGATGTTTGAAAAGAAAAAAGTCTGAATAAAAAGATGTTTTGGTATCTGATTGAATTTATTTACAGAGTTCACATCATAAATGAAGAGGAGGAAGAGGAGGATGTGCAGTGAAGAGTTCAACATTTACAGTCTGAATAAAAACATGAAGAAATAATATATATAAATATAATATTTCCTGCTTTCTTTTCCTCTGACAGTAAACTGAAGATCTTTGACACGTTTGACGTCACTTTAAATTTATTAAAAGCATTTTTCATCATTTTATTTACAGATAAAACTAAAAACTGAGAAAACAATAATCAGTGATCAATACTAAAAATCTAAAACTGCTGATTAAAATGAGATCTAATTAAGACAGTGAGATAATATAATGATTACAGTAATAATAGTAATGATAACAATAATATAATAATAAGCAGGGAGATAAAAGCTTTTTCATGAACTCAACCTGAATTAAAAAACAGGATTAAAGTTGATAAGTTTTAGTGGATTTGAGGTCTGAGTCCAGAATGAATGATTTTTTATTGTCATTATATAAATCCATAATGAAATGAGCTCAGAGTGTTTTCCAGTCATAATGATGAAGTGTGCAGATCTCTGGCTCCTCCGTGTGGAAGCAGACTGAACTGCAGCTTCCATCATTCTAACACATTGTTCAGCATGTTTTCAGCTTTGGATCTAAACATAAAAGCAGCTCAGAAATGGCCGGACCCTCTACTCTGCTGCTCTGACTGTGGTAAAACAGCCACGTCTCACT
>JAJDFG010000262.1:195000-215000 GCA_021039105.1 Scomber colias | reverse complement strand
TCAGCCTATCATATTGCAGCAGTCTTTTTAAATGTTTCTCCCTCTCTGCTGATTGGCCCTCCCAGGTGCCCCAGGTTTAAGGTGTTTTTCCTGTTCTCAAATGTAAAATAGTCAAATTTGAACCTGAACAGTATGTAAAGGGTTAAACAGCAGTGCTCTGTGTGTGTGTGTGTGTGTGTGTGTGTGTGTGTGTGTGTGTGTGTGTGTGTGTGTGTGTGTGTCAGATATTGATTCCTTGATGACAGAGGTTATACATGATAACAGTTATGGACTGTTTGGGTAGATGGAGGCTACACAGACTTGGGTATATAATAACTTATTTTCTGATTAAGATTTATTTCTCTCTGAACTGAGAAATGTGCCAACGCCTCGCTGTTCATCTTCTTCTCAGTTTGAGAAATGTCAGTCAATGTGTGAGAATTGAGAACTCTGTGTCAGCGTAGCTTTGTTAGCTAGCTCGCCGCTAGCTCGTGGCCAATACTGGCGGGAAGCCTCGTGTGTTTTCTTTGAGTTTCACTGTATACAGTAAATGTAATGTGTGCTAACCAAATGCAACAACTGTGTCAAGATAGTGGTTTGACTAACTGAAAAATATGCATTCATATTTCTTCAGGGACAGATAGTCAGTAGACGCCAGGTTTAATGACGGAAACATGAAAATATATTATTTAAAAATAAAAACTCGGATCATTGGTGAAATATATTTACTAAACGTAGGCAGACAGTTAAACACAACACGTCAGCATGTTCTGAGTCTGACCTTGTGATTGCCTGTCTTGTATGCAGAGGAGGTAAAAGTGTAAAAGTAGAAATACTGATTCAACTCTGCTACTCAAGTAAAAAGAAGAAAGTTCAGACTGAGATACAAAAGTAACTCTGCAAAACTAAAAAAGTTCTCGACACATAAAATAGTTTTCATCTTGTTAACATCCTGTACAGAAAGAATCTCTGGACAGAATATATAAAAATATATAATATAAATATAATAAACATTAGGACTGTCAGCGTTAATCTCTCCTCACTGACTGACTGTAAAGTGAGCACAGTGCTCAGCATGTGTTGATATAGTAGAGCAGTGTTGGAAGAACTACATGTAGTTCAGCCTGGCAGCAGTGTGAACTAACTACATTTCTACTCCTGGAGAAATATAGTTTAAAACTACAGCTAAAAAAAGTGGCTTTAGCAACTACTGATACTCATTATACTAATTTCAGTCAGCGTTAAATAAGTCAACATGTGGTGTATATGAAACTAAATATAATAGAAAGCTGGTCAACATACTTCAGGTTCACCACAGACATGTTGGGTTATATAAAGAGAAAATGAAAATCCTTCCTACTAATACCCACACACATCAGAGGGGGGGGGGGGGGCATCTTAGTGGGGACACGGAGCTAACACACCAAAATAAAACAAAGATGTATCGTTTATTTACACATCATGTCTTCTTTTTATAAAGTCACTGAAACAAGTAACGAGCCTGTTTGACAATGTGAGGAGTAGAAAGTCCAGATATTTGTGTTCAAATGGAGGAAAATAAAATAAATACTCTCGTAAAGTGCAGCAGAGAGGAAGAAGGGACCTGGAGGTTGGACTCGTTCACTACATACTGCAGCTTTAAGACATTTTGAATGTATTTTCTCAGGAGCATTACATGGTGATTAATCTACCAAAGCTACAGTCAGTGAACTCACCTCAGAGTCAGTTTACAGTTTGGACTCTCCAGTCCAGCAGACAGAAGCTTCTCTGATGAATCAGACAGGATGTCGTTGAGTCTCAGGTACAGCTCTGTCAGATGAGGGTTGGACTTCACAGCTGAGGTCACAACTTCACATTCAGTGTCTGAGAGTTCAAAGTCAGTAAGTCTGTAATGACACAAATATTACAACATATTATCATGAAGTGGCTCAAGGTTCAGACTAACAAGGAGAACACATGTTTGAATCTCAAAAACTAAAATAATGTATTAAAGTAAGTTATTAACAAACTAAATGTAAACTCCATGTGTAATGTGTAGAATCAGTAGTGTAGGGAAGTGCATGGATGAGGGGAAATGTGTGCTAGACAATAACAAACACATGAAGCAAAGAAAGAAAAGAGATGTTGCTGGTGGAAGAGAGAGGGAGACACTGAGCAGGCCAGCTTTGATAAGGTGATCCAGCCCAAAGCCCAGCTGATGCTTCAGCCTGATGACTCCATTATTAAAATCATTTTATTCCTTTAATATAAAACAACAGTTGAGAGATAAACAGGAAACAAGAGGAGAGAGATCAGTGGAAGCTGCAGTTATACTGGAAGCATCTTAACCAGTAAGCTACCAGAACACTCCCAGTTCAGCTGATGCTGTCTCACTGTGCTTGAATGAAACAATCATTCTCATCACTCTCTCTCAGACCTGCACACTTTAATCTTTGTTTAGCTTTAATCTTGCAGATGAAGGAGAGAACATGGAGTTACATTGAGGCTTCCATAATGTGCACAGTGTGTGTGTGTGATCTGATCCCATGTCTGTCTCCACTAAGTTAACATGAGGACATCTTGATTAGAAAACCACTTTTACTGTCCACTATGTTTAATGTGACTGCAGGATATTTAGACTCAGTTCAGCTCAGTGAACAGTTCCAGTTGATAAAGATCATCTCTCTTTGCTACCTGCTGCTGTCAGGTTCACATCCATAAGCAGCTACATTTACTGACTGTTCACAAACACTAATGAAACTAATGACCTGACAATATTACACCTGTACATCATTAAATATCAATGTATTCAATATTTAGATGTTTAGTTTCTGAGAATCTGAAAAACTGATTCAGCACAAACACAATGAACAAACCAATAAGGTTGAATTATTTTAACATGATGTCATCAGAAAGATGTTATCAGTGTTTCAGCATTAAAATATAACATTGAGCTTTAATGTGTATCAGATCTCTTTAAACAGGCTGAATTCTGCCGTTCTGCTCTTATATATTGATCAGACCTCTGTGCATTTCCTGCTACTACTCTTCTCTACACCAACAAGAGAGAAAACAGCTGAGAGTTTCTTTCTGTGAGCAACAGAATATCAGAAAGACTTCAGAACAACACCATGTAACACCACTTCCCTCTTTACAATAAAAAGATGAACTGATGAGAAATAAAAGGCTCCATTGCTCGGTTCAACACACTCAGGGGTTTAGTCTCTATGACCAGTAGTTTACGGAGGCTAATGTTGGTTAACGTTAGCTAACTTTACATATTGTTGTATAACTGACATTACTGAATCAGTCTGCTGATTGGCTGATCCTCCGTGCTCACTATGAAATGTCTCAGAAACCTTTCAGATAAAAATGATGATGAAAGCATTTCTCTCTGACTTCAGAAATCTTCTTTGGAAAATGAAACAGATCTTATTTTAAACTCTTAATCATAGTGTTAAAAACAGTGTGTGATTATATATGATTTACAGAAGCTGCTCATGTAATAATAACTTTACTGCATTCACTGATAACTGTAAAATACTGATATATGTTGTGATAAAATGCTGCTGTAATAAAACCTCAACCACAACCTCTAAAGTCCTTCATGTGTTTCACCAGGTTTGAATGAATCCTCCAACACACAAAGGAAGAGAAAGAGAAGAAAATACCGTCAAATCCAATAATGACTAGAAATAAATGGAATAACTGTTCATTAACTTAACAGCTATAAACAAGTAGAGCACTATTTAAACTATAATAAAACATTTATATTATTTATATTTGAAGAACTAAACTACTAATCTACACTGATTTATAATGTTAATCACATCTGGACTTACTGAGCCTTTCTGCAGTTCCTCACAGCTGGGATCAGTCTCCGTCGTCCCTCCCGTGATGCATTGTACTTCTTCAGGTCCAACTCATCCAGAACCTCCTCTGACATCTGCAGCATGTAGGCCAGAGCTGAGCAGTGGATCTCAGAGAGTCTCTCTGATCTGTTCTCTGACTTCAGGAACTCTTGGATCTCCTGATGTACTGAGCGGTCGTTCATCTCCATCAGACAGTGGAAGATGTTGATGCTTCTGTCAGGAGAGATATTTTTATTTCTACTGTAGCCAAAAATGCTGAGCAAATTATGCCAACTGTTCATCTTCTTCAGGTTGTTGATGACTCTCTGGATGGTTTCTGGACTGTTGTCTGTCTGACCCAGCAGGCCTCCTAAGAGACTCTGGTTGGACTCCAGAGAGAGACCATGAAGGAAGCGGACAAACAGGTCCAGGTGGCCATTTTTACTTCTGAGAGATTTCTGCATGACTCTATTCAGGAAGTCATCCAGAGATGAGTCACTATAGTCTTCTCCCAGGAAGTCCCCCAGTACCTCTGTCTTCCTGCTGGTGTAACAGTGGTACATGTAGACTGCAGCCAAAAACTCCTGAACGCTCAGATGAACAAAGCAGTAGACTGTTTTCTTCTTGAGTTTCTCTCTTTTGAAGATCTCTGTACAAACTCCTGATAACACCGAGGCCTCTGTGACATCAAGACCACACTGCTCCAGGTCTTCTTGGTTGAACATGATGTTTCCTTTGTCCAGTTGTTCAAACGCCAGCCTCCCCAGCTTCAGAAGAAGCTTCCTGTCAGCCTCCGTCAGCTCCTCATCACATTTCTTCCTCTTTATCTGAACCACCAGGAAGTGTGAGTACATGTCAGTCAGGGTCTTGGGCAGCTCTCCTCTCTGGTCTGTAGTCAACGTACCCTCCAGAACTGTAGCAGTGATCCAGCAGAAGACTGGGATGTAACACATGATGTGGAGGCTCCTGGATGTCTTGATGTGTGAGATGATTGTGCTGGACTGCTCTTCATCACTGAATCTCCTCCTGAAGTACTCCTCCTTCTGGGGGTCAGTGAAGCCTCGTACTTCTGTTACCCTGTCCACAAATGTCAGAGGGATCTGATTGGCTGCTGCAGGTCTGGTAGTTATCCAGATGAGAGCCCGGGAAAGCAGCTTCCCCTGGATGAGGTTTCTCAACAGCACGCTGACTGATGACTTCTGTGTGACATCAGACACGACCTCACTGGTGTTGAAATCCAGTGAAAGTCTGCTTTCATCCAGGCCGTCAAAGATGAACAGAACTTTACAGCCAGCGAGCTTCTCTGCTGTGAGCTTCTGTAATGTTGGATAGAAATGACAGATCAGTGTGATCAGACTGTGCTGCTCATATTTGATCACGTTCAGTTCTCTGAATGGAAGTGGAATCAGCAGACTGATATCTTGGTTGTTGGAGCGCTGTGCCCAGTCCAGAGTGAACTTCTGCACTGTGAAGGTTTTTCCAACACCAGCGACGCCGTTCATCAGAACCACTTTGATGATGCGTTTCTGTTGGTCAGGTAAGACTTTAAAGATGTCCTGACACTTGATTGGAGCGTCATGGAGGGTCTTCTTCTTGGAAGCTGTTTCAAGCTGCCTCACCTCATGTTGGGTATTAACCTCGTTACTCCTTCCCTCTGTGATGTAGACCTCAGTGTAGGAGCTGTTGAAGGGGATTTTCCTTCCTGCTTCATCAGTTTCTTCAGCCACATCTTGATATTCCCTGATCAGATTGGTCTGATGTTCATCTAAACCCTCCTGCTTTCCACTTTGTGCTGAAAGAGAAGAAAAATCTAGATGTGAACATCTCTCAGTGTGTTTACATGTATTTATGTAAGCAGGTTACTCAGAGAAAGGTTAGCTGGGTAATCAGGGAACATGTTAACATGCACAGTACTGTTTACTGTCAATCTGTACAAGCAACAAATCAGTGATCAGATTTCTCCTCTACACTGACTTTATTCTCAAAGCATGTCTTTCTTATTTTATCAGTATTAGTAACAGAAGATGTTTGTCAGTCCTGACTTTTTCTCTGTTTTGCTCTGTGTGTCTGAGTCACAACTTTTCCTCACAGCCTGAATGTGTCTGAATTCAACAAACAGTCAAATGTTAAGAGGTGGAAACTAAATTATTTAGACTTCTAGAGGATCATTTGTGTTAGTTTGGACTTTAAATTTAAGGATAAATCACTCTGAGTAATGATCTCTACTACATTCATCTGCTGTTCTCCAGGATTGCATTTTTCATTCATAGTGAAACTATATTTTTACTTTGTAGGACCGCCTGTCTGGTGTGACGGGGTGGCATTAAGCTCCGTCATCTCACGACCAGCGTGCATCTCTCTTCTCTGTGCGTTGGGAGTGCACGGAGCGCAGCCCTCCCACGACGCGCTGGTTAAACTGGTTACTGTTGTACATGGTCCCGGACTTCCATAAACTTTTCCCCCACAGCCCAACTACTTTTTCCCCTGTTGCTGGCGTACGAGGGTGCACACTCGGCGCTGACGCGACACACATACACACACAAAACACACTTACCACCTGCTGCTGCTGCCTCTGATTACTGCAGAACCGGGCCAAACAGAGGCACTTCCAGGTCACCTCATTCATAGTAGTGATTGGCGCGCTTCAGAAGATCATGTGATCACGGACTGAACCATTAATGGTGAATGGACAGATATTTATGCCCTGTTATTTTTTTGTACTTTTATACATAGCATTTTGTCATGGATCTGTGCTCTGTGTATTAATGTGGTGGACGGTACATGGAGATGGGATAATTTGTTAATTGGTATGCCCAGGGGCGGGGCTAGGGGGGTATATAGGAGTGAGCTGTTTGCCGTGCGGAGTTGTTGGCTGTTGAAGTGTTGAGCCGTATTGATGGAGACTAGCTGATGTGCCAGTTTTGGATATCTCTGTGTAAATATTTTTTTTGTTACCTTCTTTTTGTATTTTCCTTTTTTTTTGCCACTGTAAATATTTTGCCACCCCTCATCACTGCCATTTAGGGGACTTGGTGTGAATAAAAAAACCCACTGCACTGAAGTCTCGTCGTCTGAGCCATCTTTGCCACCTTTGCTGAAAACGACCCTGTGACAGTTAGTCAGTGGAGATATCACCAGATTTAATTTGATTCACATATTTATACAATCATTTAGTCTGATTTCATCACAGTTCTTTGTATCATGATGTAAACCTACTTCAATTAAAGCTGAGACTTTAATGTAGAATCAGTTATTTTATCTAAGCTTAATAAGAGCCTGATGAAAAAATGCATAACTATTCAAATACTTACTGTGTGAGCAGTGAGGTGTCTCAGTTTTTGGCACTGTTGCCTCACAGCTAGAAGGTCCTGGGTTTGAACCCTTGTTGTCTCCGGTCGTCTCTGTGATGAGTTTAGATGTTTCCCCAGTGTTAGTGTGGGTTTCTGCTGGTTGCTCTGGTTTACTCCCACCATCAGAAACATCTGTGTTAGGGTTGATCCTCCTGTCAGTGCCACTGCTCACTGCTCCTAGGGTATAGAATGGGTCAAATGCAGAGTATCAGCTTTGTTTTAGTGTATGTGAGTTCTGAGAAATGACAATGAAGGAATCTTAATGTAAAATGATTAAACTATATAAAGACACAGGCTGTTTCTCCTCAGATCTGCTGTCTGGATGTGATGTCATGTTTGTCTCTTCCTGTGACTGACCTTCTGATCCTGAGCTGATGTTTGATAACTTCTTCACCAGATCATTCCTGCTGATCTTCTTTAAAACGCTCTTCATCACCTCCACAGCTCCACCTAGTTCATACTTCTGCACCATCAGATCCACCACGTCCCACCTCTCTGCCTTCTCCAGCTGGCTCTCTTTGATGGGTTCGATGTCGCCCACCTTTTCTTCCTTCAGAGACCATTTGAACTTCTTAAATTCATCGACTTTTAAATCTTCAAGAAAGTTGAGCAGGTCCCTCTTCCCCATCTTGGCTCTCTGTTAAAATCAGAGAACATTGATAAGAGAACAGTTGTGTTTCTGTCAGTCTGCCAATAGAAACTCATTGTGTGTTTGTACTGGATCTGACTCATTTGACAAACAGCCCAGTTTGGCTGCAGTCGTTTAAATGTCAGAGAAGCTCAAGAGGATCTTCACTAAAAACATCTTACTACAAATCTACTCAGAAGCTGTTCTGGAGCTTTCTATCACATTCAGTTTTCTCAGTTATAGACATGTATGTGTTAAAACGGACTGTTTTCTGTCTTTAATGTAGAGAATAAAAGCTAGTGTAATCTCAGCACAAGGTCCAGTTAGTGTTCTGCTTTCACAGCTCACCTGTTTGTTGTGGTTCAGTGAACTCTGGTGTCTTCACGTTCTGATTGGTTGGTTAACGCTGGTGTGAAAACTGTCACCAGAGAGCTCCTGAAGATGAGGGTCTGGTCTCAAAGTGAACTGTAGCAGCCGATAACGTTCTTCTTGTATCTACAGCTGAAAACATGTGAGAATAAAGAGATCTGAACTTGTAAATGTGTAAACTGTGAATGAATATGACACATCCTGAATATGAATCTCCTGTAAACTCACAGTGTGTTTGTAGAGTCTGAAGCATGCATGTAGTCTGACTGAATCATTTACACACATTTCTATGAGCTGCACAGCTTTGATAAACACATCAGCTGACTCTTTATATTAAGATGCTGAACCTGCTGCAGAAGATCTTCACACTAAACTAATAACTGATGGAGATGGTTTAGTAGAGAGTGTGTTGGTTCTTCAATAAGATATAAAAACTGAATCATCTTCAGGTCAGTTTAAATAGAAACAGTCTCTTACTTTGTGTCTGAGGGTCCAGGTTCATTACTGAAGTTTAGAGGATCATCATCAGACTGCTCACTCTTCATCAACACAGCTGGATGTTAGAAACTCTGCTCCATCCTCATCTTCTGGAGTCTGAGAGGTCAACCAGGAACATCTTACATGAGTCTACAACAGTTTGACATTTACTGTAAATCCTCCGTCTACAGTGAAGTAAGAAGCCGGTAATGTTCCAGTCCTGATGAATGATGCTGATAATAAGTTATTTCTCTTTGAGAAGATCAATAAACTCAGCAGCTTCACTCTGTGATTTTAGGATTGTATGAAGAGTTTTGAGAACTCAACACCTTTTGGAGCTTTTTCTGTTGTACAAATAAGAAACACAGTTCAGGTGTTTGTGTCAGAACTGGACCTTTTGTTTCTAACTGCTGGTGCTGAACCCTCCTTAAGACCTTCATCATTTCAGCTCATATTCTACTTTTACTACATTTTCATAAACATGTTGAAATAAGTCTGAATATCAGCTCTGTGCTTCTTTTTCTATCTAAAACTGAATATTTATCTCCTGTAAATTCACACTTTATTTGAAGAGTGTGATGCATGCATGTAGTCTGATGTTATAACTTACAGCTTATAAAAATGAAGTCAATCATTAACATAACCATAAACCATTATCAGCACAATTAAAGCATGAACTCTGTGAACTCAGAGCAAAAGATTAAAGACAAACAGTCTGTACAAGTGTCACATTCAGTAATGAGAGAACAGGAAGTTCTCTTTGGCTTTAAACATCTTTTAAACTCTGCTTCTACACTCAAACATGAAGCACTCAATACATTTGATTCATTCATGAGTTCAAATATAGTTGTACATTCTCTCAGTAGTTTGGTAAATAGTGAAAATGTATTTTGAATCAATTGATCATTGTCTCTATTTAGAGCTCAGCAGTGAGTCACGTTACATCGCTGTGAGGACGCACAAACCAGGAAAACAACAGGAAACAACGTTTAACACCTCAAACTCTGTCATTTCACATTTAATCAACTAAACAATGAATGTGATCAATAATCATCAGATTGATCAATAATGACAGTAATCATTATCTACAGTCCTGATATTAACACTCACCTGCCTCACACTGTTTTCCTGCTTCTGCTCTGATGACTGTACAATGAAGTCTGACTGAAAACTTTCAGCTTTACTTCCTGTTTGTTAGCTCCTTGTTCTACTTTACAGGAAGTCACATGTGTAAGACTGTCTCTATAACACTCTGACCACATAGTTCAGACATATACGAGGTCTAGACCAGAGGGGTATTGCACAAAAATAGAATAAAGAAATCCAGGATAACTGAGCAAGCGCAGCTTGATCTAGTCTGACCGGCGCATCTTGGCTTAATCGGTTGCACGTTTGCTGAGCCAGGATGAAAAGGCGCGGCTATGTCAAGCCAGGTGTAGATAGTTGGGATAAGTGCATGTTCACGGCATTCTCAAATAGACCCACGGCATCGATCACAGAATCACAGATTGGAAAATGGAAAGGTGTTGCGCGTCATTCTTCACGGCCGCTGAACAACAACTTCTGATGGAATTTCATGATGAGGTTAAAGAAATTATAAGAAAAAAGGCAACACAAGCACAAAGCACTGTAATCAAGGAAAAGGAGAAAGCCTGGCAGACAATCGCGGACCGGCTCAATGCGTAAGTAGTCCAATTAATGTACAATTAATGGAATAAGCATAGCTCAGTGGGTAGAGCCCTCGTCCCATGTGTTGAAGCTACAGTCCTCGCTGCAGACGGCCCTGGTTCAAATCCCGCACCAAGCACTCCTATCCTGCATGTCATTCCCCCCTCTCTGTCTCCAGTTTTCCTGTCTCTCTCTACTAACCTGTACATTAAAGGCAAAAAGCCCAAAATACAATACAATTAATACAACAGTGCTGCACTAGAACTGTCAAAATTACAATTAAAGGACTAAAGAAGTTACTGTCCAAGCCCACTAACCAACAGTTTTGATTTAAATTAAATTAAACACTTTGATTTAAATGTGGCAAGTAAAAGTGCATGCTACTCAGGAAATATAATTAAGTGCAAACAATTATTATAATTAGGTGTAGGGCAGGGGGAAGGCACATCTGCAGATGAGGAGACAGTGTTGCTGGACTCCAGGCTTGAGGTATCATGTCTGGCTCATTTAGCCCATAATGGATATGAAGTCAGTGATTTGGTGCTAATAGAACATAACGTGTAACAGGACCCAGATGCTGCTCAGCCTCAGAAGCAGCCAAGTAACATTGTGAGTGTCGGCTAGTAAATAGTACAAAGTAAATCTACTGTACATTATACACAATAATGATACCACATGAATTACTATAAAATGACTGTTGCAATTAAACAGTCAACAGACTTTAATGAAACGACAATATCGTCTATTATATCAACATATTTAGAAAGACCATGGAAATGCTGTAAAACCCATTAATTTGTCACAAGATTGACAGAACTGCCAGATGAATCCCTGAGAATAATCTTAGCCTGGTTGTTAGCCTGGTCTGGAGCAGGCTAGCTGCAGAGAATAAATCACCATAGTAACTGGGCCGGGATAAATTTAACCTGCTTTCATGCAACCGACTTGAGGCTAAATTCAGCCAGGATAACTAACATATCCCGGCTTAATCCCTTATCCTGGTTTCGTGCAATACCCCTCTGGTCCAGTTAGCTTAGCTTCAGTTTGGAGTCTTTGTCTACAAATATGAATCTCTTTAGCTGTTCCACTTTATTCACCAGAAAGTCTCTAACTGTGTCAAAGCAACACAACGAGTTCAAAGTGTGTAAAAGTGTGATTGGAGCAGAGAGGAAGTGCAGAGTGTGCTAATCATTGACTGTGTCTTCATCACTACCTGCAACCTGTTTCACATCACATGTACAGTCCTCATCTGATCCTTTCTTCACATTACAATGTCAATGATACACATATGTTTCATGATTATTGATCTCATGGCTTCTCAGCAGCTGTTCAACACCTGCATGATAAATGCAACTCAAACCATCTGACACTTTATCACACAGACCACAAAAGCTCCAGTATTTTCTCTTCTTTTCATACTTTTTTCCATTATAATAATAATAATAATAATAATAATAATAATAATAATAATAATGATAAGAAGAAGAAGAAGAAGAATAAACTTCATAAGAGATGAACAGTAAGGATTGTTCAGACCAGACTGGAGAAAGAAATCTTCCCAAATTCAACCAAAATTCAGACAAAGAGAATTACATTTACACTTCAATAAAACTCACCAATCAGGATTCAGAGTTCTTCAAATGTAGAAAGATGAACAGTTCAATGATTTAATCCGACACTTTAACTAAAAGATTCCTTTGAGTTTCCAGATGAAGTTTCTGCTCTTTACTCACACAGAGATAGATGCTGTTTGACTGCAGATCGCTTTTTGCTTCCTGTTGATTTTCACCCCTTAAAATCGCAAACTATCACTTCCTGTCACCTTGCAGCCTGCTCAGTTCCCACATTCAGTTCCAGTCTACGTGATCACAGACACGAAGCATAGGGACCTAAATTTCCTGTAAAATCAAAATAAAACCTCCATTTTGGCACGCCCATTTGTGCAAACCATAAAATATCGAAATTTTCGCCAGGTCTGGCTTGAATGCAAACTTTGGTGACTTTTAAGGCACGTTCAGGGGGGCAAAAAGGCCGTCATCGGGAGAGAAAAAAAATAATAATAATAATCATGGCAAAAACAATAGGGCTTCGCGCTGGTCAGCGCTCGGGCCCTAATTAAAACTGCAAGCAGTGATGAACGGGCCCTCGCGCCCCCATGCACCGCCCCGTACGCGCATGTCGGTGCATGCTGCAGGCACATGGCAGACACAGCGGGCACGTAGACGTCTTGGCACCGGGGCTTGTAATTAACACTGTGTGATGGGGCTAAGTCACATTGCATGTGTCCACTAGGTGGTGCTAGAGATCACCCACTAATTACATGTCATGTTGCAGTGTATGATGTGGAGAACACATTCTGTAAATTTCATGTAAATCGGATAATGTTTGTCATATGAGGCTGACTTCCTGTGTCCAGTAGGTGGCGCTGTGTATTTGACACAGTATTGATGCGTAGATGTGTTCAGGGCGGGACCCTCTACATGTGTGATCAATTTGGTGTAGACGGGACAATGTCTGTAGGAGTTATAAGGACTTCCTGCCTAATGGCGAAGCATCGAAATTGTCTGCACAGCCACGCCCAACAGGAAGAAGTCATAAAAAAGATGTTGATAACTGGTGTTATGTCTTAGCTGAGTCAATTTCAGGTGTAAATACTTAAGATTATGGGAGTAATAATTAGTGAAAGAATGAAGCAAGTGACTTCCTGTTGCCAGTAGGTGGCGCTATGACTGTCACTAAATATGAGACTGTACATGTGTTCAGAGCAGGACCCTGAACAAGCATCTGAAATTTAGAAAAGCTCAGACCATGTGGAGTCAAGTTATGAGGGTTTGAAATTTCATGGCGAGACATCGAAATTCGCCATGTCACCATGGCAACCAGGAATGACTGAGGAAAAAGATTTTGATAACTTTTCATCTCCAATGTCTCAAGATGATTCTGTGTGAATTTGAAGAGGATGGGGTGAAATACCTAGGAGTAGTTCGTTCAAATATGATGCGTGGAAATGACCAAAAAATGCACCAAAATTGAGCATTTTTCCCAAGATGGCCGACTTCCTGTTGGACTTAGGGTATGGGTCCAAATGGCGTTTTTGTGCGTCTGGAGATGATACATAAACCTACCTCATTTCATTCTTCTATGTCAATCGGGAAGGCTGAGGTTCAATTTTGAAATATTCAAGGGGGCGCTATTGAGCCATTTAGTCACGCCCATCCCATTGAAGTATATAGGATGTTAAATGAACCCACTCCAGACGTGTGTGTTGAGTTTCGTTACCGTGGATGCATCTTTTGCCTCTGAAAACTGTAATCGTATTTTCATGGCGTTGCATGCGTTGTCATGGCAACAGTAATTGATGATGGGTCACGAGTTGCAGAATGTGGCATCACCAAGGTCTTATGTCTCAGCTGAGTAAATTTCAGGTCGAAATACTTAAGATTATGGGAGTAATTAGTGTACAAATGACGCAAGTGACTTCCTGTTGCCAGTAGGTGGCGCTATGACTGTCACTAAATATGAGACTGTACATGTGTTTAGACCAGGACGCTGAATAAGCATATTAAATTTGGAAAAGCTCAGACCATGTGGAGTCAAGTTATGAGGGTTTGAAATTTCATGGCGAAGCATCGAAATTCGCCGCGTCACCACGGCAACCAGGAATGACGGGGGAAAAACCTTTTGATAACTTGTCATCTCCAATGTCTCAAGATGACTCTGTGTGAATTTGAAGTGGATGGGAAGAAATCTCTAGGACTAGTTCGCTCAAATATGATGCCAGATTCAGCATTAAAATCAATATTTTGATTCAAAATGGCCGACTTCCTGTTGGTGTTAGGGTATGTGTCCAAGAGACTTTTTGGTGCGTCTTGACATGATGAACATGTGTACCAAGTTTCGTTTCTCTATGTCAATCTGTCACGAGGGGCTCGCTTTTATTGATTTTGTAGGGGGCGCTAGAGAGCCATTTTTCCACGCCCATTTCTGCAAACCATAAAATATCAAAATTTTCGCCGGGTCTGGCTTGCGTGCAAACTTTGGTGACTTTTAAGGCACGTTCAGGGGGTCAAAAAGGGCGTCGTTGTGCAAGAAGAAAAAGATGATGAAGAAGAATAATAATCCGGACAGATACAATAGGGCTTCGCGCTGGTCAGCGCTCGGGCCCTAATAAACTTCACAAGAGATGAAGAGCAAGGATTGTTCAGACCAGACTGGAGAAAGAAATCTTCCCAAATTCAACCAAAAGGCAGACAAAGAGAACACATATAAATGTGTTTTTCATTTATATTGAATAAAACTCACCAATCAGGATTCAGAGTTCTTCAAATGTAGAAAGATGAACAGTTCAATGATTTAATCCGACACTTTAACTAAAAGATTCCTTTGAGTTTCCAGATGAAGTTTCTGCTCTTTACTCACACAGAGATAGATGCTGTTTGACTGCAGATCGCTTTCTGCTTTTCACCCCTTAAAACCACAAACTATCACTTCCTGTCACCTTGCAGCCTGCTCAGTTCCTCATTCAGTTCCAGTCTACGTGATCACAGACACGAAGCATCAAACCTCCAAAAAGACCAACAAGTAGAAAACAGAACATAATTGTCATGTATGGAGGGAGATGTGCTTCCTTCTGCTTCAGCAACATAAACCTTCTTCATCTTAGTTATTACTACAATTATAGAAGCAGAAAGTTAGAAAGTTCATCTCATGTTTATGTCTCCATCTCATGGTTGATAGGTGAAAAGCTGAACTACAGCACACTGTGAAAAGCGCACGACTGATGCTGATAATGTGCAGAGAAAGATCTGACTTCACTTTGTAGAGTCAAACTTTCTCATCAGAGTATTTACAGGTTTAACCACACATGAAGACATGTTTAGTACATGTTGTACTTCCTGTCTCTGTCACCTCATAGGAGAAAACCTAAACAGGTAGATAAAAGAAACACAACCCATTCTACTCATAACACTCCTCCCATGTGAGTTTTAGTATTTTGCAAAGCGTATAAACACAAGTATCGACACGTTAGAGTTGTTTTCTTGATGAGCCACCTCACCGCTAGGACAATACATCAGCAACGATGGCGTCTGATCCTTTTTATGCATATATATCAGCTAAGCCAGTACAAGGAGCACAGCCAGAGTTTCCCTCTCCATGGTCCAATAACAACGCTGATGCTCTTTTGACTTTGACCAAGAAGTATCTCAGGATGAGACACATGTCGCTCTTCATCCTGCAGCCACACAGAACCTGCTCCACGTTCACTAGCACCAACCTCCAGTTTGAAACAGCCAGGCAGAGCAATGAATCAAACAATAATATCTTAATAATATAATAAAGTCAAATGTCTCTAACAGAGTCTCACTCGCTGCCACTGATGGTAACGTTCTTCATCATTGTGAATAATTGTTCATTTTCTCTCACAGTAAAAACCCTTAAAACTTAAATCCAGAGCTAAATGTGACCTGATGGTGGCGCTAGAGGGAAGGCTAGAACTACATTTTGAGGATTTGTGCTGATACCGAACCATTCTAACAATAAATACATGGAAGTGTGTGTGTGTGTGTGTGTGTGTGTGTGTGCGTGTGTGAGCTTTAAAAGTCATCAAGCCACAAAAACAGAAGGTTGAACCTTTAAGCAGCAACATAAAAAGCACCGACCTGAATTCAGGTTCAACAAATGAAGTTTATTTAAAAAGACCAAAATGAAGCAAACCTGGGAGCACCTTGACAGCTGAGTGGTTAGTGAGCGTGCCACATAAAGGCAGCGTCGCTGGTTCGATTCCAGCAGAGACCTTTGCTGCAGCTCGTTCCCTCTCTGGCGCCCTCTATGCCCTGCACTGGGAAATACAGGCAAACACTCCCAATAATAAACCTTTAAAAGGAAAACACAATCAGTCCTAAAACAAACAGCTAACCAGTGAAGTGATGATAGAAATGGAGTAATGTTGTCATGGAGACGGTCTGAAAACACTAAACACACTAAACACTGCTGGGTTGAAGATTAAAATGTTTTATTGTTGAATAAGGAGACAGAACACACAGAGTGACATCAGCTCGTCTTCATGAGCAAACAACTCATCTAATCTATTCTAGTTACTGAAGGAACAAAGAAATGATCTGTGATTGGTCAAACATATCAGCTTATATGATTACAGCCAAATAACCACAACAAGGAAAAAACAATAACCTGACTTCCACAATATTAAAATAATAAACCAACCCCATTTTTATCTCTTTAATCTCTAAACATCAACTTTCATAAAGGCATAAACTACAGAAACAATGAAAACAGTCAATATTAATAACTAAACACATCAAGTCATCTTAAAACCATCAAAGAGTAAATATGCTTACCAAACTTAAGTCCATTAGATATTAAAAACAATTAGGGCTGTCAAACGATTAATTTTTTAAATCGAGATTAATCGCATAATTTCCATAGTTAATCGCGATTAATGGCGTTTTGAATTGCATGTTTAAAATCCTGTTATTTTCCATTTGAAGGCAGTTTTAAGCCCATAATGTAAAGCATTTCTTACCAGAGTGTCTTAACTGGGAATCAATCACGGCTCTGCTGCGACTCCCACACTCCAAAATGGTCCTTTGGTGGAGCTGAGGCTGGCTTGGCTGCACCTGGGTGTTTAGCGTGGAGGTGCTAACTCAAACTTACACGTACTCCGGTGGTAGTTAAACTCCGTTTGACACAGGTTGCATTTTACTTTTGACTTGTCAACTGAAGCGTCTGGAAGTGTTTTAAAGTTAAACAAGCCGTTCAAAAGTCCAGTAGCTCTCTTACTTTCCATCAGCGCGGTAGGTTTACTGCAGGAGGCCACTTCAAAGCATAGCGCTACAGCTAGAGGAGCCGTCTACGGGGGAGTAGAAGGGACAAAAAGGCTTGCAACGTTAAAATGCCATTAAAAAAAATAACGTGTTATGGATTGCATTAATGTAATCATGATTAACGCGTTAACGCTGACAGCCCTAATAAAAACCCATCAGTGGTCTTTAACTAAATGTAAATACATTCTGCCTAGCCCATTAAAGATATACATATAGGCATTACACTTATAACTTCTCATAGTATACTCCATCATCATTACAAATAAGAACATTAATGCTCATAAAAATAAACAGGAAACAACTTATAAATCAACTCTTAACCTGAAATACTACATTTACTGATTAAGACTCTAATGTTTTAAAATCTACAATCAATAAAAAGTAAAAAGTAATAATATGAAAACATTTCAATACAAAGTCAAAATAAAAACAGTGATCATTGTCAGAGTTGGTAAGAAGTTGAGTCTGGAGTTGAATCACATGGTAGAGTGAGTGACACACTTTCCACACAGTAGAGGGTCACCAGCATGAAGAGGTTACTTGCTCTGATGATGCATGCTGGGATGGATCCCATCTTGTGTCATTGTTCTAACATTAAACACAGCTGGGAGCAGTTGGGGAGGAGCTTACCATAACAGCTGAAGCTTTGTTAACACGCTCACTTATTTCAACTTGTTCATTTTCCTCCTGACAGCTGCTGCAGGGTTTGAAGCTGCAGGAAATATTCATCATCTTTATGATAGTTGAGTCCTATTCACAAACAGTCTGTTCACACACACATTGGTGGTGTGTGTGATGCTCCTCATTCACCGTCCTGTTCCTCTGGTATTGTGACAGTACGATCTTTGGTCCAATGAGCCGTTTGATGACTCCAGCAGACATCACTTTATCTCTGTTATCAGAAGTGAAGCTCCTGCCTCTGTCAGCTGAACCATCTGAAGCTTCTTGTCTGTTCATTTACATTTCTTCATTTGTTGCTTTCTTTCATCCTGAACAACAGTCTCAGTATTTAAACAATATTTCTTAACATGACAAACATCTATATACAAGTATGTTACACAAGAGTTAGACGCCTCCAAGACAGGAAAGGAAGAGTTTCAAGCTGAATAGAAAAGCACAGGCTTGATGTTGTTATCAACAGAACCAGGATGTGATTTGACCTGCATGCAGGTTTTCTGACCAATGAGAAATTATTTCAGAGTTTAACTGAATGAAATGAGTCTGTCAGATCTGTCACATCTGGGCTCGTATTTATCAAGCGTCTCAGAGCAGGAAATCACTCCTAACTGTCCAAAAATGATCATAGTGACACATCTCTGCTCCTACTTTTAGGAGGAAAAGAGTTTTATAACTTTCCAAACTTGGTAAATGATTCCTGTGTGTGCCGATATTTAGGAGCTGCAGATGGAGTTCAGGCAGAGATGTTCCCTGAGGGGACAGATGTTTAGGGAACGCTTGATGACTGTGAGCTTATTAAAAGATTGTTTGGACAGAAACAGAATCATTTGTGAGACTGACTTTGTGTGTGATGCAGAGGAGAACACATGATGTTTCTACAGAACATCATTTAAATAAATACACAACGTCCTCACAATGTTCCACTTTATGCTAACGGGGAAAATGCAGCTGTGCAACAGTGATGATTCTGTCAGAAGAGACAACGATGGAAGTCATGAATCAAACGTTGATCTGGATTAATGAACGTTGTAATAATAATGAGCATGACGAGGGTCTTCAGTTACAG
This sequence comes from Scomber colias, assembly GCA_021039105.1. Taxonomy (NCBI): domain Eukaryota; kingdom Metazoa; phylum Chordata; class Actinopteri; order Scombriformes; family Scombridae; genus Scomber; species Scomber colias. The sequence goes on along the minus strand of JAJDFG010000262.1, from coordinate 196,113 downwards.
ACCACTAAAACTGTTATTAGAACACAATCATGTCATCTGCATAATGAAGGATATCTCAACTTCATTACAACAGTTAATATTTTATAGGCTTCTGTTTTATTGATGCTGCTTCAAATAACAGCAGAGCTACAGTCTGATATTAGAGAGAGGAGGATGCAGCTGAACTACATCTGTTTCTATGGTTACGCTGTTTTTACCTTCATGTGGAGAACAGAAGTTAACTTGGGGTTTAGCTGAAAGAGGAAGTGGACAGTGGAAGAGAAGATGTTCTTCATGGAGAGGCTTTACAACATGTGTCTGTGTAATATGTGCAAGATGCAGCACTATTACAGGCTGTGAAACCATGAGGCTGAACCAAGAGAATTTCACCAGCTCAGTCACATGACCTGTTATCTTAATGAACATATAGGCTGCATTTATTTCTCAGGCTTTCTTTACACTTTGTAAATATCTTCTTATAATGAATGTTGGCTTCATAGTTTAGTTCCATAACCTTGTAAGTTACCTGCCTGGTTACCTGTCTATACACATAATATACCAAATGACCACTGTTTAATATTTCCAGCTGAGACTGTGAGAAAACTACAACACGTCATCATTATTTCTACTTTGCTGCTCTGACTGTGGTAAAACAGCCACGTCTCACTCTCTCCCAGCAGTAATCCTTCTCCTGCTGAAAGTCACAGTCAATTCTCTTCTGCTTCATTCATTAGTTTTAGTCCTCGTTAACTCTCAGTGTGATTCTGAGACGCTTGATAAATATGAGCCCAGACTCACAGTCTGACTTATAACACTTGTTTTTATCTTTTCTGCATCAAACTGCTCATGTACAACTCATCTGTAAAGTGCTGACTTCAGCTAAATCCAGAGATAACTGTTCAGTTTGGAGTCAGTTAAGAGACTGAAGTGAAGACGACAAAATCCAGATCCAGACTCCAGATGGATCATCAGGATCCAGCTGATCTTCTCTCAGCACTCCTGGATGTTCACTCTCACTCTGACAGAGATCATGACCGCCAGCTGATGAGAGAAGAAGAAAGAACAGAGGAGATAAATGAGTGTTTAGTGAGACTCACTTGATCAGCTGTCAGTCAGTGATGCAGCACATCCAGT
>JAJDFG010000262.1:77500-190000 GCA_021039105.1 Scomber colias | reverse complement strand
TCCAGCCCAAAGCCCAGCTGATGCTTCAGCCTGATGACTCTGAGGTGTCTGTTCTACTTGGTTCTGTGACATTTAATGACATCCTGGGAGATCCTGTGTCACTTGAACAAACGTTTACTTAACCTAAAGTTAAAATTAGCCATAAAGGACAGAGGCTATTTCTTCAGATTGACCATCTGTTAAAACTAGCCATAAAAGGATAGGACAGAGGCTATTTTCTACAGACTGACCATTTGTTTAGAAGGTGGAGTTTTCTAGGAACTATATATATTGGTGCAAGAATTGAAGAAGGCAGAGAGCTTCAGATTGGACCAGGACTCTCTCAAGATTGGATGTTTGACACTGTTCTCTTCTGTAATAAAACCTTTCAAATTTACAAGTGAGACGTGTCAGCGGTGGTTTCCTTCTTCATCAACACATCAAGAATCTACCTATTAAAAGAAACCTCAAAGATGGCGTTGTCGGTTGGGCGTGATTGTGATCTTTCTGCGTTCAGCGGTGGCTTCTGTGTGTTGGCTCCCGCATCTGACCGGTCTAAAAAGGGTGAGTTTTTTCACTATACTTTTGCGCTGGCTGGCCCACTGAAGCTGCTGTGTGTTCGCTGTTTTGATCACACCGTTAAAAAGAACTTGGTTAAGGGGAATGTTTTGATGTGCTGATGTTAGGAGTTATCCATTGTTTAAAATATTATTTGCGTTTGCTAGCAGCGCAAAAAGGGGGGAGTACAGTAAAATAGAGTAGAATAAGAGAAAGAGAAGAAGATAAGAGAAATAAGAGAAATAAGGCGGCAATCAGTATCATAAGTTTAGTTAGAAATGATATCGTGCGAGCGTCAAGTGTACGGCCTCAATGACTTAAACAGTAAGACACCTACATTTTATCTACAATGAGAAAATTACAGCCTTATATAAAGAAGATTTAGAGGAAATAAGGATCAAAGAGAATAATAGGAATATAGTGGTAAAAAGTTAGAAGCTGCAGTTACTTAGGGTTGTGATCACTAAAATTGTCTGTGTTGTGTGTCTGTGTGTTTTTGTCTGTGTGAACCGGGTTTTTCTGTGTAAAAAGACTGATATGATAGATATTGTATCAGGTATAGGAGTTAATGATTTGAGAATAGGAGATTTAGTAGTATATATAAATATATGAATATATGATATAAAAGAAAAGATATTTTGTCTTTAAAGAGTAACTAAAACTCCAAAAATCAAAAAGTTATGTATTAATTGGCAGATGTATGAAGTACATATTTCTTGTTACTTTTTAAAGGGATAATATCTATGAGCCTGAGAAGGATATTTTTGATAAAATATATATGAGCCTTCCGTGGGGACTTTTTGGTAAAAGACTATGAGCCTCTGTATAGGGGACTGAAAATAAATAAATAGATAAATAAATCTGATGAGCCACAGAAGGAGGACTTTTTGTGCTAGGGAAATTTGTTGATAATGCCTGATTGATTTTGGGGAAAGTGTTCATTTAAGTGGGAATACCTTATAAAATTGCAACAACATTCTAAAAATATAGTATGACATTCTAAAAAGACGATAGAATCAGGAGGGCAAACATTGGCAAGAATAAAGATATGTTAGATAATGGAGTTTCATCTGCTTTGATAAGTGAGTAGGTTATGCATTTTTAGCTCAATAATAAATGTTTGATAGGCTTAAAAGGTGTTTGATACTTAATTAGCCAAAGCATGTAATTTCCTGTGTGGTATGTGGACTAGTTTAGATCTAGACTTAAAAGAGGAGCTACAGTTAATGAGTATATTAAGTATACTATATGTATATAGCATATAATTATATTATTGATAACATCTTGTGTGTAAAGTTTATGCAAGGGTGAAGAGATCTCTTGTTGATTCCTATGACACAAGTTAGAATATTCTTAGAGGAGAATGTCTCACTGACATAAAAGGGATATGTGAGTGAAGTTTACAACAATATGATAAAAGAAGAAGCTTTGTAGTAACTTAAATCAGTGTCTAGTACTGTGGTACTACAGGGGTGTGTTGTGTTGTATAAACCACCTGGCTGAAGTGAGTTATTCAAAGGAAGTGTGTGCTTGATAAGATCTAACCATATATGTATATGGAAATATAGGAGTGATGCTGTTCCTTGTTGTACAGCAATAGTTGTTTAATCTTCAACCCAATAGTGTTGTGTATTATTCCATCTTTATGTTTGGTGAGACAATTTGTTATTTGAAAAATGTGCACCAAGATGCCTAAATCTGTAGTCTGTTTCAAAGGAAGGATGTTCATCCTGTGGCCAGGGAAGTTTTATTAGATAAAACTGGGGAAACCCCAAAACACATCTTAGTGAGTGTGTTTTTAGGGAAGCCTGTGATCTACCTTTCACTGAAACAGAACCAGTAAGTGCATTTCACTCTTGGTGGATCATAGAGATTTAATTGGCATGTAAATTTGTGGAAATTGTATTTTGTTACTCCGTCAAAATCTAAAATTGAATAGGTGTGATTTAAGCACACACTAATTGTGGTTGAAGTTGTTTGTTTGTCTGTTTTGTGTTGTTCTAAGCTTAGAAAGGGAGAGAAGTTTAATTCCGGGTCCGTTCGGTGTAGACCGATAAAAAGCGCTTAGTGAGTGTAGAACTCACTTATTTTGTTTCTTGTGTGTTTTGTTGTGTTGCTGTTAAAAGTTAGTGCGCTGCTTTGCTGGAAGTGTGTGTAAGATAATGCAATGCACACTTTTGTTTGTTTTAGCTGGGTGCTTCTTTTGTTATATGTGTGTGTGTGGGCTGGTCATTCTGATTGTTAGGTGTTTTAAGTGTATTCTGTGTTGAAGAGTTAGACCACATTTGGTTGTTTTTATTGCATTTTTTGTTCTTGGGACAAACTATGTTGAAAACCAGTTGTGTATGAAAGTTCCTTATTGTTTGTTTAAGAAGTACTTGTTGTTCTAAGAAATATTGGCTGTTTGATTAGTGAGGGTCCTTTGGTGGGCAGAGCTGAAATGTCCTGAATTTTTGAGTTCTGGAATATTCTGTTGTATGTGTGAAGTAGAAAATTACAGAGTTCACATTCTAAGTTTGGGTTAACTTTAAGATTGATACTTTTTGCTACAATGTTCAAATTATATGATGTAGGAATTCTCAAAATAATTCAGAGTAAAAAAGACATTTTCAAGATTTCTGGTTTAATTTTATCACTATTAATGGTGTGTCTAATCCTGATTGATAAATTTTAATTTTACTTTGGTTTCCGGTTATTCTTTTTAGTTTTTAATAAAAGACTGTTTCATTGAAAGAGCAAACATTTTGGTGATATTATTATTGTTGGGAGGTTAAGTTGATTGCGAGAGGTTTGTCAAAGGTACTAATAATAGTTGTTAGAATAAAGTTAATGTTTTGGGGATGAAAACCACTGGTCAAAAGGTGTGTCACAAAGGTCAGATGATCCACAACTGTCCTAAAACAACTATGAACAGTGTTCATAAAGTGAAAGATGCCCAGCAGGAAAACATCCTTTTTCCAGCTGGGAGCTGGAGCAGCACTAGCAATTTAAGGAAGTCCATGAGAACAGGATCAACATGAAAGAGACCAACAGGAGAAGTCTGAAGCAACAACTGGAAGCTTCAGAAGACTTGGCTAGCCTATTAGGCTGTAGCTGACAGAGATTGGAGTCTCCTTCCTTACAACAGAGAAAGTGGTGTCTGCTGGAGATGACATAAAGTGGGTCAATGCGCGAGGGATGAAGAATGAAGAACATCATGCCTACCACTTGGTAATGTGTCTGTAACTATTTATGTAAGCTTCAGATCAGAAGAAAAGTGAACAACTTCAAGTAAGAGACTTTGAGAATGATTAATATAGATCCTGTTGACTGATATTGTCCCTTCCCAAGTGATTTCAGGTTTATTGTTACAATAATGTTTTTGACTACATGAGATGGAATCCATACCACCATGCATCGTAAGTTCTGGTAACCTCTCCATGGTAGGTGACCTCCTACTGTGCATACAGCACATAGGTTGAAGATTCAACTCCAGACTGCAAAACTTCTTCAGAACTGTGATGATGATTGCATGAGTTTTTGGTTTTAATTATGCATTGGAATGTTTTTATTTTTAGTTGATTTAGTTGATATTGTTTTGTTGATTTGAAGTTTAATTGACAAATTCAGCCCTTAAGGTATCATGGTTAGTCATATACATATCCTTGCTCTGATTGTGTTTGGAATTAATTTGTGTTTTGTACATGTGCTTAAACCTGTATGCAAGACTTTCTCTACAAATGATTAGGTAAAGTAGTTGGAGGAGAAAAGATACATTCATATGTTGAAAGATTAATTGAGTAATCCAGTGACAATTGTTACCCATCATAGTTTCAGGAATCTCTTGAACTATCGCAAAAATATACATTGATCATGTCTAGAGTTAGAGACTATTATAGGCTTTTAGAGCAGGAAGATGTCACATTAGAAAGATGTGTCACAGTGAATCCAGCTGAGAATTTGCCAACTTCAGAGGATGGTGAACCGCACGATTGTGTTCAAGAAGCAGAGAGATATTTCAAGGCTTAGGTAAGATTTGCAAGCCCTCCCATTGCATGATGCAGACTTGGAATATTGGACTGATGGGTCCTGATATCGTGTAGGAGATAAATTGAGTGCTGGTTATGCAGTGGTAAAAGCCCAGGGAACAGGGTTTGTTGTTGAGAAAGCTGCAGTGGTACCACAGCCTGCATCTGCACAGCTTGCTGAACTTGTGGGATTAATTGAAGCATGTCTGTTAGCGGAAGGGAAGCGAGTGACAATATATACAGATTCTGCGTATGCACATAATGTGTGTCAGTATGGAAGAATCGAGGTTTTAAGAAAACAGACGGTTCTCCAATACAGCATCATGCTCAAATATTGAAACTTTTGCATGCTGTGATGAAGCCTAAAGAAATAGCAATAGCTAAGTGTGCAGCACAAAAAATTGACATGTCAAGAGTTACTCAAGGTAATAAAACAGCTGATGAAGCTGCAAAAGCAGTTACAGGAGCAGATAAATTGGGCAAAGTTTTTTTGATCACGCATGAAGTAGACTTAGAGGACAAAATTACGCTTGAGGAGGTAATTTTGATGCAGGAAGCTGTTCATGCAACAGATAAACAGTTGTGGCTAGACAGAGGAGCCACTGAAGATTCTACTGGTCTTTGGAGAAATCATGAGGGGCTGATAGTAGCGCCTCCAGATCTGTTGGGTCTGATGAATCAGGAAGCACATGGGTTAGCCCATGTTGCAAGGGGGGAGGTTAAGAGAAAGATCATAAAAGAATATGGATTTTGGGCACCATACTTGCTTGAACAAATTGATTATGCCATAGGTAGGTGTACTATCTGCCTGAAAAACAATGTTCGGAGGGGTGTGTTGGTTCCACCAGGTCACATTCCAACTCCGAGGGGTCCTATGCGAGAATTGGTTGTGGATTATGTTGATATGATAAAACCAGTTGGAGGAAAGAGGTATATGCTAGTAGTCGTGGACAGATTTTCACGATGGCCGGAGGCTTGTCCAACCAAGCGAAAGGATGCTCAGTCAGTTGCCAAGTTTCTGTGTAGAGAGGTCATAAGCAGGTGGGGACTTCCAGATTGGATATCCTCAGACAATGGAAAAGAGTTTGTGGATAAAACGGTAAAATTGATTTTGCAAAAATTGGGTATTAAACAGCGTGTAGGAGCAGTTTATCATCTGCAAAGCCAAGGGATTTGTGAAAGAATAAATGGTGTTTTGAAAAACCGCAATGTTAAGATCTGCCAACATACAGGTTTAAATTGGGTAGCAGCACTTCCGTTAGCATTAATGGTGTGTCGTTCAAGTGAGTTGCGTGATTTACATATGACACCTTATGAGTTGGTTACGGGGAGGCAGATGCCAACGCCTTGTTTACGTACGAGTGGAAAGGGTCCGAGTTTGGCTCTTTTGGAAGATGAAATGCGAGCGTATGATACATATATGGCCACTCTTCATAAAAAAAAAATCCACATATGTTTCTGACAGGCAAAGACAAGAGGAGGTGCAGGAGAGACTTGATGAACAAAAAAGGAGCACAGTTCAACTTGGAGATAAAGTGTTCGTAAAGGTGTTTAGAAGGAAATGGTATAACGCATGTCGTGAAGGACCATTTGAAGTTGTTCGCAGTACTGGAACTGCGGTCCAGGTTAAAGGGTCTCCAATGTGGTATCATTTGTCACATTGTGTTAAAGCCCCAAGAGAAGAAGTGTCACCCACACAGAGTCAAGATGTTGAAGGCCCAAGAGAGCCAGATGAGACTGCCCAGGTTGAAAACAATGCTGATGATTTGGTGCATATTGTTGATGATGCTTCAGGTGACTTTGCTGTCAACGGACAGGAAAGAAGATTTAATGACATTGATTTTCAACATGTCCCAGAAACAGCAGGGCCGATCTCAGTAGAGTGTAAGACACCAGAGATTACAAAGGGATGTGATGGCACTGCAGGACAATCCAGAGATACAGTTGAACAAAGGAGTCCAAGGCCAATTCGTAGGAGAATCAAACTAAAACGTTATGAAGACTAGGGTTGAAGCAGCCTTAGGGGAGTAACAGCAGTTCCTGATGCAATGGAAGTGGAACCTAGGAGAGCTAAGGATTGTTTTTGTTCAAATGGTACTCATAATGGTCCTGGGAATTTTATGGGAATATCAGACTGTGATAACTATATGATGCGATTTGATGAACGTAACAATAGAGCTGTTGATAATTTGTATACAGTGACTTTTCATGATCCAAATAAAAAGCAGAGTAGAACTTTGAATGTACGAAATCAGACTTTGCCTGGAAATGTGACCATAGGACATTTCAAAGATATTTGGTGGATCTGTGCTGATAAGGCATACATATTTTTACCATATGGGTGGACGGGATGTTGTTATATGGCAACGCTGAAACTCCCATATGAGGTTTACACTATTCAGAAGGGACATGCGCCTAATGAGGTCCAAGATAATGCTATTTCTGGAAGTAGGAGGAAAAGGGAAATGGCAAATTTCACAATCTGGAATCTTACCATTGGAGGATAAGTTTAGGAGAGAAGTGGGGTTTAGGATGCATGATATGGCTCTTGATTATGTATTGGCCAAACAAGGAGGCCTGTGTGTAGCTTTGAATTTAACTGAGCAAGCTTGTTATACTTTTGTAGTAGTATGATATGCCACCACTGTAGAAGGCAGGTGGACCGGCTACCTGGCACCCTATCCGGCTCGTTGACCAATCAGTGCATGGGGCGAAGGGATAAAAGGAGGCTGTGCCCCTCCCTTGGTCTCTGACTTCCTGGCTCGAAGGCCCGCCCACTTCCTGGCCGCACGTTACCTTCTCCGCTCCCCTCGTGGTGGACCCTTTTGGTCAAGGTGGTTGCTGTCCTGCTGCAGTTGGTATGGATGACTTAACACATAGGCATGCACACCGTAGGTACTGCTATGGCCATAACCTGCCTAGGAGTTAAATAAGCTCTTTGTTCATTTTCTTAGCAGACCCTGAACGCATCACCAGCCAAATAGTGGAGGCTCTGCTTGTCACTCCTCTGAGCGGACCCCCCTTGCTCTTCCCCTCTGGTGGATGCTCGCTGGTCAGGACCGGCTGATCTCTCCGGACGCTTAAGTTAAGTACAGGAACACTGCTGCTTCGCCGACCCTTTTCTGTGTGTGTGGCGGCTGTTTTGCCCGGGATCCTCCGGTTTGGCCGCGCTGCGGCGGACCGTCGCTGGCTGTGCTTGAGGCTCCTGCCTTCCTTTGCTGCTGCATGCCGCTTCGCTGCTACCTGTTTTGTTTGACTGTCTCCCGCAAGTAATTGCTGTCCACACTGCAACGGACTGTCGCTGGCTGTGCTTGACGCCTCTGCCTCCCTTGCTGCTGCATGCCGCTTTGCTGTGCTGCTATCTGCTTTGCTGACTGTCTCTCGCCAGTAGTTGCTTGGCCCCTGGTTTTCCGGGGCCCGGTTTCTCTCTCAATCACCAGCGTTAGTGGCATTCGCCGGTCGTATCGGCCGTGTGTGTGGATGTGTGGACTGGGACAGTTTGAATAGTTATACCTGGTTTTTGGATGTGTGGGTGAGCGTATGAGTGTATGTGTATGGGAGGTTTAGCAGGGTCAGGTTATCTTAATTGTTTCCTTGTATTTTTCTTTTGAATTTATTGGTTGTTGATTTTCCTTACTTTTTCTCATCATGAAATGATTAATGTCAAATTGTTAATTTAGCATTTCTGGCCAGAGACTTTTGTTTGTTTCTTACTATTTTGTTCTTTTAGTTTTCTTTTCTTTTAAAGTAATTTGTTAATTGAATTCTAATTAATTGAATAATTCTTTGTCTGATTTTTGGGGATTTCTAGTCTTAGGTTGTGCAGTTTGATTGTGTGTTTTGCAGTTGACTAATTGTGCTTCTTTCTCCTTCCCCTCTAGTTGCTGAGAGCCAGCGGTGGTGGTGGTGGTGTCCCGGGTGTCGGTTTCCCCTCTGTGTGCTGTGATTTTGTGTGCTGTGATCCTGGGTGTAGGTTTTCTTATTATTGCACTTCACAATTTTTCTTGTGTGTCACGTACGAGTGGGGTGTTCATATTTTTTGGAATCCCTTTCCCCCCTGATTACCCCGCACCTCCGTTTGGCCTCAGTTGCTTTAGAAGGGTCAGCAAGTTAGTTTCTTTGAATTGTATTTTAATGAGTACTATGTTGTTAAATAAATTAATTGATTGTTAAACTTGTGAACCACATCTCTTGCTCTCACTTAGTGTAACATCCCTGTGTGCCTTCTCTATTACATATTTAGAATTCCCTGGGTGAAAGTCCCAGGGTGGCGTTGTCAGTCCTCATTCCAAGGTTAATCAATTTTGGATCCTGAGGAAGAATCAGAGTTCTCCCTCGTATCGCCACACTTTGATTCCTGATAATTCGGACAATATGACTAGTGTCATAGATGCATTGGAAAATATAAGGGATGCGTTTGGACCATCGAAGGGATCTGGATGGTCTGCGAATGCTTGGTTGCAAGGACAGTTAGGACCGATGGGAGCAGCATTGGCTCAGGTCTTGGTAGCAGTTGTGTTATCATTGTGTGTAATGTTTTGTTTCTGTACGTTAGTGTTGACCTTTGCAAAGGCTATGATATTAAGATGGGTTGGAGTTGTGATGCCTGGAGATCAGGTACAGATGCCATTACTACATACGATTGATACAGGTGAAGGTGATGAGGGAGTGATGATAGAAGGCGAATTGATGGAAACATATCCATTTTAGATATTTAGTCATGTTGTAGGTTTGATTTAATATTTTGTAGTTTTTAGTATAGAAGGATGTGATGAAAGGGGAACATAGAAAATGTGAATTATAATCTTGAATAATGTGAAATAATGATATTATGAATCTTACATATACCTATAATGTGTTTAATACTGTTGATGTTTTGATTTGTATGTGTTGTTTTTGCAAGGATACTGGTGGGTGTTTTCTTTTCTTCCTCTTAGAACAATATTAGAGGAAGACCGCCGTACGTATCGATTGTTCAGGGTCCCTGATGTACTGCGGGGATTCAGAAACTCAAACATGGACAATAAAGAATGGATTGGAGAACTTTGAACAAGGACATTGTGATAAAACGTCATGATTAAAATACTACTGACACTACATGAAGAATCGCCGCTGCTGAGGAGCTGCAGCGTGATACAAATGTTGTATTTTTGTATTGGATTTTGTTGTAATGTATGACATTGATAATTACTTAACATATGTTTCTGTTAGTAAGTGAATGCATTGGAACCTTAGATGTTTTCTTTTCTTTTTCGATGGTTAGGGTGATTGAGTGATAGGCAGGGAAAGGTTCAATAGAGGGTCAGATGGGTCGACCAGCCCAAAATTGAACATGTCTGTTTTATTTCTCTAAGGTTTCATATGTATTTGCTTGAGTTATATCTTTATACAAGTTTTGAGAATTCCTCTTTTTGATTGATTTGAAATATTAATTTGTGGTTGCCTAGGCAGAGGGACCGTGAGAGAATTTCCTGTCTAGATCAATTAATGGAGATCTTAAGTAAGATACTGTAACTGCCTGACAGGTTTTCGCTTTCACATTTCATAAATGTGTTGTATTGTTAAAGACAGTGCTGTAGCACATGTATGTGTTATTCTTTTATTGTTTCGAGACTCTTCTAGCCTCGAAGGGGGGAAATATGAGGTGTCTGTTCTACTTGGTTCTGTGACATTTATTGACATCCTGGGAGATCCTGTGTCACTTGAACAAACGTTTACTTAACCTAAGAAGAAGAATTGAAGAAGGCAGAGAGCTTCAGATTGGACCAGGACTCTCTCAAGATTGGATGTTTGACACTGTTCTCTTCTGTAATAAAACCTTTCAAATTTACAAGTGAGACGTGTCAGCGGTGGTTTCCCTCTTCATCAACACATCAAGAATCTACCTATTAAAAGAAACCTCAACTCCATTATTATTATTAGTAGTAGTAGTAGCAGTAGTAGTTTGATGAACATTTGTTCTTCACATCAGTGGTTCAGATAATATTTTAAAATCATTTTATTCCTTTAATATAAAACAACAGTTGAGAGATAAACAGGAAACAAGAGGAGAGAGATCAGTGGAAGCTGCAGTTATACTGGAAGCATCTTAACCAGTAAGCTACCAGAACACTCCCAGTTCAGCTGATGCTGTCTCACTGTGCTTGAATGAAACAATCATTCTCATCACTCTCTCTCAGACCTGCACACTTTCATCTTTGTTTAGCTTTAATCTTGCAGATGAAGGAGAGAACATGGAGTTACATTGAGGCTTCCATAATGTGCACAGTGTGTGTGTGTGATCTGATCCCATGTCTGTCTCCACTAAGTTAACATGAGGACATCTTGATTAGAAAAGCACTTTTACTGTCCACTATGTTTAATGTGACTGCAGGATATTTAGACTCAGTTCAGCTCAGTGAACAGTTCCAGTTGAGAAAGATCATCTCTCTTTGCTACCTGCTGCTGTCAGGTTCACATCCATAAGCAGCTACATTTACTGACTGTTCACAAACACTAATGAAACTAATGACCTGACAATATTACACCTGAACATCATTAATATGAATGGAATTAACCCTGATGCCTCCTTAAGGACATGTTGGCTGTGTTCATGCTTATGGCATCAAGTTCTCCAAAGACATTCTTTTTAATGTATATTTTTATTTTAATGATTCACTCATAATAGGTCTATAATACAGTGTGTAGATAAATTGTTCCTTTCAGCTCCTTAGGGACAAACATGTCTCCATGGAAACCCATTATAACTGCATTTGTTGACCCCCCTACTAAAAAATACATTCCTGTGTTCTGGACTCATTTTAGAGCCGGGGCTTCAAACGTTTAGTTGTTTTTGTTTTCACCAGATATCATGATTTTACTGTATTTCACCTATGAGAGAATATAATGCAGTGTTCCCCAGTCCAGCACAGCAGACCAATGAAATGTGACCTGGATGTGTTGCTATGGGTGTCAGAGAGAATTTATATGGTCTTACAGGTCTGCATTTATAACATTATGTCTAAAACACACACACACACACACACACACACACACACACACACCCACTTTCACTATAAAACACTTCAAACGTGCTGTACATTTATTTTATACATTTTTGAGCTTTGAAAGTTTATGTGTGAGATAAAGAGAGAAATTTAGACAAAATGCTATAAATGGAGACCTGCAAGTCAATATAAAGTCTCCATTTGTATCCACACATACACACAGGGGCGGTTTTTACCATGGGCAATGTGGGCAACCGCCCAGGGCGCAATCTACTTGGGGGCGCAACGAGCACCCTCCAAAAAAAAATCAAAAAAAATCTCCAGTTTTCTAGACTAATACGCTCATTTCCACATCAGGTTGGTGCAGTGTGCGATGAGGCGCCCCTACTATCACGTCAACTTGCTGCTGAGAGTCATGTATACAGGTTGTGGGTGTCACAAGAAAAGGCAAAGGGGAGGGGCCGGGGGGGGCGGGGGATCAACTTGCGACTGCAGAGGTTGTGAGTGAGTCTCACTCTCAGATGAAAAGCAAGGGGGAGAGGGGGGCGTGGGGGGTTAGACTGACCTGTGATGATTATGATCCCAGGCCACACATCACAAACTGCTGCTTCCAAATAAATAATAATACATTTATAAAATTAATACAGACCCGTTATAGCTACATGTAAGTTATTGGGTTATGTGAAAATGCAATAAATAAATAAAAAAATTTAAAAAACACGAATCTGTGCCTGCAGCTACAATAATTTATTTACATTAGGTCAGTCTTGACTCTGGGTATTTGACGGACGGAAAGGGTAATAAAGTCAATGATGTATCATGGACAAAAGGCCAAAAAAACCATCAGGTGCCCAGTTCAGGAAGAGAAGGAGAGAAGAAGAGGAGAAACGTTAAAAAGATAAAGGTATGCAGGTCTCTGTGAGTGATGTTAATTGTGCATGTAATGAAGCAGTAGCCTATACGCTATTTATTAGCCTCTTGCTACTTTGCCACAGAAGACTACTGTATTTGGTTTAGTTTTGCTGAACTAGCAACTATTAGAATTTGAGACATCATGTCATGTAATTAATTTCACCCATAGGCTAGTTTGTGTTTGCAACACAACAAGTGCAAGTTCAGATTGGCCTGTTAGTCTGGGGATTTGTTAATTGTGTAATGTGTAATTTTTAATGCTATATGTGGGTCTATGCTAACTTAAATAACTTCTAATATACCTTGACATGACATTTTGTAAGCTATATGTAATATAGGCTAGCTTTTTGAATCATTTGTAGTATATTATTCCTAGTTAATAGGATGTTAACAAATGATGATACATTGTGCATTATTATGGTTTATTGTTATTGGGTAACTGATGCATATTTAGTGTGATCTAACTTATATATGGTATCTTAATTGTAAATTCAGGGGCACTTTTGAAATATTTTGGAGCAGCTCCCACTGGCCAAAATGAGGAGCCATCTACATCTGCAGCCACATCTTTGCAGGACATGTCAGGTAGGTGTGTGTGTGTGTGTGTGTGTGTGTGTGTGTACGTGCGTGTGTACGTGCGTGTGCATGGAGGTGGGTGTATGTGTGCAGTCTTGCATAACGTTTTACTTTTGTGAAAACTATAAATGCCGATGGTCGGTCTGCCCAGGGTGCAAAACTAGCCAGGACCGCCTCTGCATACACACATTTATGTACACACACTGACACAAAACAATTCTTCAATACACACATAAATCACACACTCTGACACCCAAACAGTTAAATGATGTTATCTGCTGAAAGAATAAAATAACATTTTGAAGCCATGTCTCCCAAACACAGGAATGTATGAAAGAGTCAAAAACTGTAGTTATAATAGTTATCATGGGTTTCAATGGGGACATTTTAACCCACAATAATGCATCAAAATCAATGTTGTTGCTAATCATTGACAAGGCTGTAATAATCCCCCCTAAAATATTCACTTTGCATTTAGTATATAGGAAATAATTCAATTTTTTGTGTATTCTTTATTTTATGTAAAAAAACGGGCATTTATTTTATTATCAGGACTGATGTTGGTTAAAAAATAATTAATTGGAAGTAGAAAATAATATTAATTTATAATATTTTTTATGGCAATACTTTTACGCTGATTATTTTTGTCCCCAAGGAACTCAAAGGAACTTTTTTAAGGAGACATAAGGGTTAAACATTTAGACTTTCTTTTCTGAGAATCTGAAAAACTGATTCAGCACAAACACAATGAACAAACCAATGAGGTTGAATTATTACAACATGATGTCATCAGAAAGATGTTATCAGGGTATCAGCATTAAAATATAACACTGAGCTTTAATGTGTATCAGATCTCTTTAAACAGGCTGAATTCTGCCGTTCTGCTCTTATATATTGATCAGACCTCTGTGCATTTCCTGCTACTACTCTTCTCTACACCAACAAGAGAGAAAACAGCTGAGAGTTTCTTTCTGTGAGCAACAGAATATCAGAAAGACTTCAGAACAACACCATGTAACACCACTTCCCTCTTTACAATAAAAAGATGAACTGATGAGAAATAAAAGGCTCCATTGCTCGGTTCAACACACTCAGGGGTTTAGTCTCTATGACCAGTAGTTTACGGAGGCTAATGTTGCTTAACGTTAGCTAACTTTACATATTGTTGTATAACTGACATTACTGAATCAGTCTGCTGATTGGCTGATCCTCCGTGCTCACTATGAAATGTCTCAGAAACCTTTCAGATAAAAATGATGATGAAAGCAATTCTCTCTGACTTCAGAAATCTTCTTTGGAAAATGAAACAGATCTTATTTTAAACTCTTAATCATAGTGTTAAAAACAGTTTGTGATTATATATGATTTACAGAAGCTGCTCATGTAATAATAACTTTACTGCATTCACTGATAACTGTAAAATACTGATATATGTTGTGATAAAATGCTGCTGTAATAAAACCTCAACCACAACCTCTAAAGTCCTTCATGTGTTTCACCAGGTTTGAATGAATCCTCCAACACACAAAGGAAGAGTCTAACTCTTATTATTATTATTATTATTATTATTATGATTATTATTATTATTATTATCATCATTATTATTATTATGAGTTTGACTCTTATTATCTTGATTAACATTAGTTCTTCACATCAGTGGTTCAGATAATATGATGGACAAGTTCATATTGGCAGCTGTTCAAGTCATCATGCCCGTTAGCATCGCTGCTGGTAATGGAACTCTGTTTTTATGATACTCTGATTATGATTGATATGTTTATTATTCTTAGTGTGCATTGGAAATAAAAGAAAACTGTCATGCTCATTATTTAGTTTCATCTCTTAGATTATGCACCTTGTTCTGTTTTTATTTCCATCTATTCAGCAGATTCAAACTAATCCTGAAAATTATGAACCAAACATTTGAAACTTCAGTGAAGGATTTGAATTTAATAAATAGAAGAAAAAGAAATCTACCAAAGTTACAGTCAGTGAACTCACATCAGAGTCTTCAGTTTACAGTTTGGACTCTCCTGTACAGCAGACAGAAGCTCCTCTGATGAATCAGACAGTTTGTTGAGTCTCAGGTGCAGCTCTGTCAGATGAGGGTTGGACCTCACAGCTGAGGTCACAACTTCACAGTCAGTGTCTGAGAGTCCAAAGTCAGTAAGTCTGTAATGACACAAATATTACAACATATTATCATGAAGTGGCTCAAGGTTCAGACTAACAAGGAGAACACATGTTTGAATCTCAAAAACTAAAATAATGTATTAAAGTAAGTTATTAACAAACTAAATGTAAACTCCATGTGTAATGTGTAGAATCAGTAGTGTAGGGAAGTGCATGGATGAGGGGAAATGTGTGCTAGACAATAACAAACACATGAAGCAAAGAAAGAAAAGAGATGTTGCTGGTGGAAGAGAGAGGCAGACACTGAGCAGGCCAGCTTTGATAAGGCGATCCAGCCCAAAGCCCAGCTGATGCTTCAGCCTGATGACTCCATTATTATTATTATCATTATTATTATTATTATTATTATGAGTTTGACTCTTATTATCTTGATTAACATTAGTTCTTCACATCAGTGGTTCAGATAATATGATGGACAAGTTCACATTGGCAGCTGTTCAAGTCATCATGCCCGTTAGCATCGCTGCTGGTAATGGAACTCTGTTTTTATGATACTCTGATTATGATTGATATGTTTATTATTCTTAGTGTGTATTGGAAATAAAAGAAAACTGTCATGCTCATTAATTAGTTTTATCTCTTAGATTATGCACCTTGTTCTTTCTTTCTTTCCATCTATTCAGCAGATTCAAACTAATCCTGAAAAACAGTTAAATGATGGTGAAAAAAAAAAACTAAAATTTTGAAGCCATGTCTCCCAAACACAGGAATGTATGAAAGAGTCATTTTTTGGCTGCAGGGTCAAAAAATGTAGTTATAATAGTTATCATGGGTTTCAATGGGGACATTTTAACCCACAATAATGCATCAAAATCAATGTTGTTGCTAATCATTGACATATCCAAGGCTGTAATAACCCCCCCTAAAATATTCACTTTGCATTTAGTAGATAGAAAATAATTAAATTTTTTGTGTATTTTTTATTTTATGTAAACAAACTGACATTTATTTTATTATCAGGACTGATGTTGGTTAAAGAATAATTAATTGGAAGTAGAAAATAATATTAATTTATAATATTTTTGATGGCAATACTTTTACGCTGATTATTTTTGTCCCCAAGGAACTCAAAGGAACTTTTTTAAGGAGGCATAATGTCAGGATCCAGTTCGCCACTGCTCCTTTTTTCTGTCCATGTTTTCTTTCCTCCAGGGCTGGGCGGGGCCTTCTGGGAACTTCTGCAGCCACCCTCTTCTGCACACCTGAGATTCATCACCTCGTTTCCTGCTCTACAGCATTTATAAGCCGGTCTCTTCCTCCACTCATCGCCAGTTCGTTGTTTCACCCACAGTGGTAACGCTCACGGCTCTTTGATCTAGTATTTTGTAAACCTTGACCCCGTTTTGGATGCTTTTTGGATTTACCTTGCTTTTGACTTACCTGTTTTTGTTTTTCTCCTCTCTTCCCAGCCATTTGCCTGCCCTCAGCCTCGCCTCGCCCAGCCCTGTCATCTCCTGCTGCATTTTTGCTTCTGTTTTTGTTGCCTGAATAAACCTTCATCGGTTTCAGATCTGCATTGTGGGTCCAGTCTTTTTGTTCTGTTTAGTAAACTCCTGACAGAACGAACTGGCCATTGACTATGGACCCCGCAGATCCAACTCATCAGACACTATTTAATCAGGGCACCATCATCGGACAGCATGATCACATAATCCGTGCTCTGTTTGAGAGTAACCAGGCTCTGTCCGCCAGTGTAATGGAGGTTTCCAGACAGGTTACTTCCCTGGCTTCCACAATCCACTCCTCACAGGCCAGCTCGGCTCCGGAGTCATCTCCAACCACCCTTTCCCCCAAGGACTCTCACGTGAGTGACCCTGAGCCATTTGATGGCAATTTGGATCTATGCCGAGGATTTTTGTTGCAATGTGGACTGGTCTTTGCTCAACGTCCGGCATCTTTTTCCTCTGACGCAGCCAAGACACGTTACGTGCTGGGGTTACTGAGGGGGAGAGCTTTGGCTTGGGCAGAAGCGGCTGGTTCCCATGAGGACTTTTGTGTTTTGCCATTCGCTGTCTTCAAAGAAAAGCTAAAAACTGTTTTTGATCATCCAAATTATGGGGGAGACGCGGCAGCTCGTCTTTTAAGGCTGAAGCAAGGCACCAGAACCGTGGCTGACTACGCTGTTGAATTTTGGACTCTGGCAGCTGATGCTAATTGGGATGGTGCTGCTTTACAGGCAGTATTCTTGAACGGTCTCTCTGAGCAGCTTAAGGATGAGCTGGCTGCCAGAGATGAACCTTCCAGTGTTTCTTCTCTTGTGTCCTTAGCCATCCGTCTGGACAACCGGCTACGAGAGCGACGACGCCAGAGATATGCTCCTTCTTCTACTGAATCAGCACCTCGGACATGGTCACCGTCCCTCTTGCCAGCTCGGTCAGGCACTCCTGCTCCACCGGCCTTGGTCTCACCCGTTGACGAGCCCCTCTGCACCTATAGTCAAATCCCCTGAATTGTCTCGTTTGCTGGTACCTGCTTCTGTTATGTGTGGACAGACTGTGCTATCTCTACAGGCCCTAATTGATTCTGGCGCCGAGGATAACCTCATTGACTCGGAGGTTGCTACTCTACTGGGGTGCCAGTTGGAGAAGTTGGACAGACCTATTCCTGCCTTGGCATTGGACGGTAACATGTTTACACAGATCACACATCAAACTTCCCTGGTAACCCTCATCGTCTCTGGCAACCATCATGAACAGATCACTCTAAAGGTAATCTCAGCTCCACGCACACCTCTGGTATTAGGACACCCTTGGCTAATGCTCCATAACTCACACATTGATTGGCCCACAGGCGCCATTAGGGGTTGGAGTCTCCACTGTCATTCTTTCTGCCTTCATTCGGCTCGACCACCTTGTGTTAATCCCCAGTCTGAAACCAACAAAACTGAGTTTCCTGATTTGACTGCTGTACCCAGCGAGTACCACGACCTCAGGGAAGTCTTCAGTAAAACTAAGGCCTTATCGCTTCCTCCACACAGACCTTATGATTGTCCTATTGACCTGCTGCCTGGGGCACCCCTCCCATCCAGCCGTTTGTACAACCTTTCCAAGCCAGAACGTGTAGCCATGGAGAAATATATCTCTGAGTCCCTAGCTGCGGGCATAATTCGGCCCTCTTCCTCACCTGTAGGAGCTGGTTTTTTCTTTGTCGACAAGAAAGACAATACTCTCCGTCCCTGCATTGATTTTCGGGGTTTGAACAACATTACCATTAAGAACAAATACCCACTCCCCTTACTCAACTCTGCCTTCGAACTCCTTCATGGTGCAACAATCTTCACTAAACTAGATCTCAGGAATGCTTACCATCTCATTCGCATCAGGGAGGGGGACGAGTGGAAGACAGCTTTCAACACTCCACTAGGCCATTTTGAGTATTTGGTAATGCCGTTTGGTCTCACCAATGCTCCTGCAGTTTTTCAAAATCTGATTAATGACATCCTGAGAGATTTCCTCAACAGATTTGTTTTTGTCTACCTTGACGATATCCTGATTTTTTTTCTCGTTCTATTGATGAACATGTCACCCATGTCAGACAAGTCCTCTTCCGTCTTTTGGAAAACAAGCTGTTCGTTAAAGCTGAGAAATGTGAGTTCCACACTAACTCTGTCTCATTCCTCGGCTACATTGTTCAGAGTGGTCGTCTCATGGCTGATCCAGCCAAGGTCCAGGCAGTGGAGAAGTGGCCAGTCCCAACCTCCAGGAAGGAACTGCAGCGTTTTTTGGGATTTGCCAATTTTTACCGGCGCTTCATTCGGGACTACAGTAAGGTTGCCTCACCTCTGACTAAACTAACGTCTGTCAAAGTGACGTTTAGGTGGACAGAGGAGGCTAACATGGCTTTTCTGAAGCTTAAAAAGTTGTTCACTTCTGCACCTATTCTTGTACAGCCTGACACCAGTAAGCAGTTCATTGTGGAAGTCGATGCTTCTGATTCTGGTGTCGGGGCTGTGCTGTCTCAGTATGTGGGTCCCGATAATCGTCTGCATCCATGTGCTTTTCTGTCTCGTCGTCTGTCCCCTGCAGAGCAGAACTATGATGTCGGCAACTGGGAGCTACTAGCCGTCAAGCTAGCTCTGGAGGAGTGGAGGCACTGGCTGGAGGGGGCAGAGAAGCCGTTCATCGTCTGGACAGATCATAAGAACCTCGCTTACATCCAGACGGCTAAGAGGTTGAACTCTCGCCAAGCCCGGTGGGGTCTCTTCTTCAGTCGATTCAACTTCTCGCTCACCTATCGTCCTGGGTCTAGAAATGTGAAGCCAGATGCTCTCTCTCGCCAGTTTGCCTCCAGTAGCCCTGAGGCTGAGACTGAGACCATCCTCCCTCCAGAGCGGGTAGTGGCCATGCTCACTTGGGGCATTGAAAAGACTGTGCGGGATGCTCAAGAGATCCAACCTGACCCAGGCACCGGCCCAGTCAACCGCATGTTTGTTCCCAGCTCTGTTCGCTCCCAGGTGCTGCAGTGGGGCCACGTCTCCCGGTTTGCCTGCCATCCTGGCACTAGGCGCACTATTGCCATCCTGAAAAGGCATTTTTGGTGGCCTAACATGGACGCAGATGCCAAGGAGTTTGTGGCGGCCTGCACCACCTGTGCTCGTAGCAAGGCCGCTAATCAGGCTCCCGCTGGACCGCTGCGCCCGCTTCCAGTTCCCGGTAGGCCTTGGTCACACATCTCTTTGGACTTTGTTACTGGGTTACCTCCCTCTAGTGGAATGACGGTGATACTCACTATAGTCGATAGATTTTCTAAGGCTGCTCATTTTATTGCTCTCCCTAAACTGCCCTCTGCGTTCACCACAGCTGAACTTCTAGTCTTGCATGTTTTCAGACTTCATGGAATTCCCATAGACATTGTTTCTGACAGGGGTCCTCAGTTCATCTCTCAGGTGTGGAAAGCCTTCTGTAAAGCCTTGGGAGCTACAGCCAGCTTGTCCTCAGGTTACCATCCTCAAACCAACGGGCAATCTGAAAGAGCAAACCAGATTCTGGAAACTTCACTTCGCTGCATGGTGGAGAGAGAGCCAGACTCCTGGAGTAGTCTACTTCCTTGGATTGAGTATGCCCACAACAGCCTCCCCAGCTCCTCCATTTGAAGTTTCTCTTGGCTATCAACCACCTCTGTTCCCTTCTCACGAGCAAGACATCTCAGTTCCTTCAGTACAGGACTACATGGATCGCTGCAAAAAGATCTGGACAGAGACTAAGACCACCCTCGAACGCACCCAGGAGAATCATAGACGGCTTGCTGACCGGCACAGGAATCAAGCTCCTCCCTATCAGCCAGGTCAGTCTGTCTGGCTCTCCACCAAGAACATTCCTCTAGCAGCTGAATCCCGTAAGTTGTCCCCCAGGTATATTGGTCCCTTTCCCGTTGTCAAGGTCATTAATCCATCTGCCGTCAAACTTCAGTTACCTGAGTCCTTGAAGGTCCATCCTACATTTCATGTGTCCCAGTTGAAACCTGTTTCTTCTAGCGACCTGAACCCTCCTTCCGACTCCCCTCCACCCCCCCGACTCATCGACGATCATCCGGCCTATACTGTGAGGAAGTTACTCGATGTGAGGCGCAGGGGCCGTGGGTTGCAGTTCCTGGTGGATTGGGAGGGGTATGGTCCTGAGGAGCGCTCCTGGGTACCCCGTTCCTACATTCTGGACGCTGCGCTGATCTCCGATTTCTACCGGGAACACCCTGATAAGCCTGGTGGGTCGCCTGGAGGCTCCCGTTGAGGGGGAGGTACTGTCAGGATCCAGTTCGCCACTGCTCCTTTTTTCTGTCCATGTTTTCTTTCCTCCAGGGCTGGGCGGGGCCTTCTGGGAACTTCTGCAGCCACCCTCTTCTGCACACCTGAGATTCATCACCTCGTTTCCTGCTCTACAGCATTTATAAGCCGGTCTCTTCCTCCACTCATCGCCAGTTCGTTGTTTCACCCACAGTGGTAACGCTCACGGCTCTTTGATCTAGTATTTTGTAAACCTTGACCCCGTTTTGGATGCTTTTTGGATTTACCTTGCTTTTGACTTACCTGTTTTTGTTTTTCTCCTCTCTTCCCAGCCATTTGCCTGCCCTCAGCCTCGCCTCGCCCAGCCCTGTCATCTCCTGCTGCATTTTTGCTTCTGTTTTTGTTGCCTGAATAAACCTTCATCGGTTTCAGATCTGCATTGTGGGTCCAGTCTTTTTGTTCTGTTTAGTAAACTCCTGACACATAAGGGTTAAATATTTAGACTTTCTTTTCTGAGAATCTGAAAAACTGATTCAGCACAAACACAATGAACAAACCAATGAGGTTGAATTATTACAACATGATGTCATCAGAAAGATGTTATCAGGGTATCAGCATTAAAATATAACATTGAGCTTTAATGTGTATCAGATCTCTTTAAACAGGCTGAATTCTGCCATTCTGCTCTTATATATTGATCAGACCTCTGTGCATTTCCTGCTACTACTCTTCTCTACACCAACAAGAGAGAAAACAGCTGAGAGTTTCTTTCTGTGAGCAACAGAATATCAGAAAGACTTCAGAACAACACCATGTAACACCACTTCCCTCTTTACAATAAAAAGATGAACTGATGAGAAATAAAAGGCTCCATTGCTCGGTTCAACACACTCAGGGGTTTAGTCTCTATGACCAGTAGTTTACGGAGGCTAATGTTGATAACGTTAGCTAACTTTACATATTGTTGTATAACTGACATTACTGAATCAGTCTGCTGATTGGCTGATCCTCCGTGCTCACTATGAAATGTCTCAGAAACCTTTCAGATAAAAATGATGATGAAAGCAATTCTCTCTGACTTCAGAAATCTTCTTTGGAAAATGAAACAGATCTTATTTTAAACTCTTAATCATAGTGTTAAAAACAGTGTGTGATTATATATGATTTACAGAAGCTGCTCATGTAATAATAACTTTACTGCATTCACTGATAACTGTAAAATACTGATATATGTTGTGATAAAATGCTGCTGTAATAAAACCTCAACCACAACCTCTAAAGTCCTTCATGTGTTTCACCAGGTTTGAATGAAGCCTCCAACACACAAAGGAAGAGAAAGAGAAGAAAACACTGTCAAATCCAATAATGACTAGAAATAAATGGAATAACTGTTCATTAACTTAACAGCTATAAACAAGTAGAGCACTATTTTAACTATAATAAAACATTTATATTATTTATATTTGAAGAACTAAACTACTAATCTACACTGATTTATAATGTTAATCACATCTAGACTTACTGAGCCTTTCTGCAGTTCCTCACAGCTGGGATCAGTCTCTGTCGTCCCTCCACTGATGTGTTGTACTTCTTCAGGTCCAACTCATCCAGAACCTCCTCTGACATCTGCAGCATGTAGGCCAGAGCTGAGCAGTCAGTCTCAGAGAGTCTCTTCCCTGATCTGTTCTCTGACTTCAGGAACTCTTGGATCTCCTGATGTACTGAGCGGTCGTTCATCTCCGTCAGACAGTGGAGGATGTTGATGCTTCTGTCAGGAGAGATATTACCACTGTTCATCTCCTTCAGATTGTTGATGACTCTCTGGATGGTTTCTGGGCTGTTGTCTGTCTGACCCAGCAGGCCTTCTAAGAGACTCTGGTTGGACTCCAGAGAGAGGCCATGAAGGAAGCGGACAAACAGGTCCAGGTGGCCATTTTTACTTCTGAGAGATTTCTCCATGGCTGCCCACAGGAAGTCATCCAGAGACGAGTAACTGTAACCCAGGAAGTCCTCCACTACCTCTGTCTTCCTGCTGGTGTAACAGTGGTACATGTAGACTGCAGCCAGAAACTCCTGAATGCTCAGATGAACAAAGGTGTAGACTGCTGTCTCCTGGAGTTTCTCTCTTTTGAAGATCTCTGTACAAACTCCTGATAACACCGAGGCCTCTGTGACATCAAGACCACACTGCTCCAGGTCTTCTTGGTAGAACATGATGTTTCCTTTCTCCAGTTGTTCAAACGCCAGCCTCCCCAGCTTCAGAAGAAGGTTCCTGTCAGCCTCCGTCAGCTCCTGTGGACTCATCTCATACTTCTTCCTCTTTGCCTTGTGTGCATCATACTTGTTCTTCTTCATCTTTGTCTGAACCAGTAGGAAGTGTGAGTACATGTCAGTCAGGGTCTTGGGCAGCTGTCCTCTCTGGTATGGAGTCAACATGTGGTCCAGAACTCTGGCAGTGATCCAGCAGAAGACTGGGATGTAACACATGATGTGGAGGCTCCTGGATCTCTTGATGTGTGAGATGATTGTGCTGGACTGCTCTTCATCACTGAATCTCCTCCTGAAGTACTCCTCCTTCTGGGGGTCAGTGAAGCCTCGTACTTCTGTTACCCTGTCCACACATTTCAGAGGGATCTGATTGGCTGCTGCAGGTCTGGTAGTTATCCAGATGAGAGCCGAGGGAAGCAGCTTCCCCTTGATGAGGTTTGTCAGCAGCACGCTGACTGATGACTTCTGTGTGACATCAGACACGACCTCACTGGTGTTGAAATCCAGTGAAAGTCTGCTTTCATCCAGGCCGTCAAAGATGAACAGAACTTTACAGACAGCGAGCTTCTCTGCTGTGAGCTTCTGTAATGTTGGATAGAAATGACGGATCAGTGTGATCAGACTGTGCTGCTTATCTTTGATCACATTCAGCTCTCTGAATGGAAGTGGAATCAGCTGACTGATATCTTGGTTGTTGGAGCGCTGTGCCCAGTCCAGAGTGAACTTCTGCACTGTGAAGGTTTTTCCAACGCCAGCGACGCCATTCATCAGAACCACTTTGATGATGCGTTTCTGTTGGTCAGGTAAGACTTTAAAGATGTCCTGACACTTGATTGGAGCGTCATGGAGGGTCTTCTTCTTGAAAGCTGTTTCAAGCTGCCTCACCTCATGTTGGGTATTAACCTCGTTACTCCTTCCCTCTGTGATGTAGACCTCAGTGTAGGAGCTGTTGAAGGGGATTTTCCTTCCTGCTTCATCAGTTTCTTCAGTCACGTCTTGATATTCCCTGATCAGAGTGGTCTGATGTTCATCTAAACCCTCCTGCTTTCCACTTTGTGCTGAAAGAGAAGAAAAATCTAGATGTGAACATCTCTCAGTGTGTTTACATGTATTTATGTAAGCAGGTTACTCAGAGAAAGGTTAGCTGGGTAATCAGGGAACATGTTAACATGCACAGTACTGGTTACTGTCAATCTGTACAAGCAACAAATCAGTGATTAGATTTCTCTCTACACTGACTTTATTCTCAAAGCATGTCTTTCTTATTTTATCAGTATTAGTAACAGAAGGTGTTTATCAGTCCTGACTTTTCCTCTGTTTTGCTCTGTGTGTCTGAGTCACAACTTTTCCTCACAGCCTGAATGTGTCTGAATTCAACAAACAGTCAAATGTTAAGTGGTGGAAACTAAATTATTTAGACTTCTAGAGGATCATTTGTGTTAGTTTAAGTTTTAGTTGGACTTTAAATTTAAGGATGAATCACTCTGAGTAATGATCTCTACTTTCATTCAGCTGCTGTCACTCTGAGCTGCTCTACAGTCTTTGGTTCATGTTACGTGTTTACATGGCAGAGAAATCAACGTTCTCCATTTAATACATTTAATTTGCACTTTCTTCCAGCCTGCCACTGCTCATTGCTCCTAGAGTATAGGATGGGTCAAATGCAGAGTATCAGCTTTGTTTCAGTGTATGTGAGTTCTGAGAAATGTCAATGAAGGAATCTTAATGTAAAATGATTAAACTATATAAAGACACAGGCTGTTTCTCCTCAGATCTGCTGTCTGGATGTGATGTCATGTTTGTCTCTTCCTGTGACTGACCTTCTGATCCTGAGCTGATGTTTGATAACTTCTTCACCAGATCATTCCTGCTGATCTTCTGTAAAACGCTCTTCATCACCTCCACAGCTCCAGCAGGTTCATATTTCTGCACCATCAGATCCACCACGTCTCTCCTCTCTGCCTTCTCCAGCTGGGCCCATTGAATGGGTTCGATGTCGCCCTTTTTTTCAATCTTCAGCAACCATTTGAAATTCTTAAAGTCGTCCTCACTTAAATCGTTGAGGATGTGGAGGAGGTTAAGGAGGTCTGCCTCCGTCATCTTGGCTCTCTGTTAAAATCAGAGAACATTGATAAGAGAACAGTTGTGTTTCTGTCAGTCTGCCAATAGAAACTCATTGTGTGTTTATACTGGATCTGACTCATTTGGCAAACAGCCCAGTTTGGCTACAGTCGTTTAAATGTCAGAGAAGCTCAAGAGGATCTTCAGTAAAAACATCTTACTACAAATCTACTCAGAAGCTGTTCTGGAGCTTTCTATCACATCCAGTTTTCTCAGTTATAGACATGTATGTGTTAAAACGGACTGTCTTTAATGTAGAGAATAAAAGCTAAAGTGTAATCTCAGCACAAGGTCCAGTTAGTGTTCTGCTTTCACAGCTCACCTGTCTGTTGTAGTTCAGAAAACTCAGTAAGATTCCCATGTTCTGATTGGTTGGTTAACGCTGGTGTGAAAACTGTCACCAGAGAGCTCCTGAAGATGAGGGTCTGGTCTCAAAGTGAACTGTAGCAGCCGATAACCTTCTTCTTGTATCTACAGCTGAAAACATGTGAGAATAAAGAGATCTGAACTTGTAAATGTGTAAACTGTGAATGAATATGACACATCCTGAATATGAGTCTCCTGTAAACTCACAGTGTGTTTGTAGAGTCTGAAGCATGCATGTAGTCTGACTTAATCATTTACACACATTTCTATGAGCTGCACAGCTTTGATAAACACATCAGCTGACTCTTTATATTAAGATGCTGAACCTGCTGCAGAAGATCTTCACACTAAACTAATAACTGATGGAGATGGTTTAGTAGAGAGTGTGTTGGTTCTTCAATAAGATATAAAAACTCAATCATCTTCAGGTCAGTTTAAATAGAAACAGTCTCTTACTTTGTGTCTGAGGGTCCAGGTTCATTACTGAAGTTTAGAGGATCATCATCAGACTGCTCACTCTTCATCAACACAGCTGGATGTTAGAGACTCTGCTCCATCCTCATCTTCTGGAGTCTGAGAGGTAAACCAGGAACATCTTACGTCTGTCAGTGCAGCAGCTCTCTCATGTTGTGATCATGTCTAAAAAAGAAGTTATTATTCAGTCAGTGTGACGACCTGCTTCAGTTAGAACTCCACCATCATTATTCAGCTCTGATTCTTCTACGTCATCAGTCCCTGTTACAGTAGGACGCTCCGAGGATCAACTCTGATAATCAGCCCTGTGTACGTGCTGCTGCTGTTTGCTCATAACTGATAAAAGATGATGATGAATGATTCCTCGTATCAAAGTACAGTCACACTGATCTGATAGCAGTTCCAGAGAAATCAAAGTTCACTGTGAGTCTCCAACAGTTTGACATTTACTGTAAATCCTCCGTCTACAGTGAAGTAAGAAGCCGGCAATGTTCCAGTCCTGATGAATGATGCTGATAATAAGTTATTTCTCTTTGAGAAGATCAATAAACTCAGCAGCTTCACTCTGTGATTTTAGGATTGTATGAAGAGTTTTGAGAACTCAACACCTTTTGGAGCTTTTTCTGTTGTACAAATAAGAAACACAGTTCAGGTGTTTGTGTCAGAACTGGACCTTTTGTTTCTAACTGCTGATGCTGAACCCTCCTTAAGACCTTCATCATTTCAGCTCATATTCTACTTTTACTACATTTTCATAAACATGTTGAAATAAGTCTGAATATCAGCTCTGTGCTTCTTTTTCTATCTAAAACTGAATATTTATCTCCTGTAAATTCACACTTTATTTGAAGAGTGTGATGCATGCATGTAGTCTGATGTTATAACTTACAGCTTATAAAAATGAAGTCAATCATTAACATAACCATAAACCATTATCAGCACAATTAAAGCATGAAGTCTGTGAACTCAGAGCAAAAGATTAAAGACAAACAGTCTGTACAAGTGTCACATTCAGTAATGAGAGAACAGGAAGTTCTCTTTGGCTTTAAACATCTTTTAAACTCTGCTTCTACACTCAAACATGAAGCACTCAATACATTTGATTCATTCATGAGTTCAAATATAGTTGTACATTCTCTCAGTAGTTTGGTAAATAGTGAAAATGTATTTTGAATCAATTGATCATTGTCTCTATTTAGAGCTCAGCAGTGAGTCACGTTACATCGCTGTGAGGACGCACAAACCAGGAAAACAACAACAGGAAACAATGTTTAACACCTCAAACTCTGTCATTTCACATTTAATCAACTAAACAATGAATGTGATCAATAATCATCAGATTGATCAATAATGACAGTAATCATTATCTACAGTCCTGATATTAACACTCACCTGCCTCACACTGTTTTCCTCCTTCTGCTCTGATGACTGTAAAATGAAGTGTGTACAGACGTTCACCTTTACTCCCTACCTGTCTGCTCCTCCCTCCTTCTGCTTTACTGGAAGTCACATGACTGTCATTTATGATCTCTGTGAAGCTTTATGACTGTGTGTGTGCTGCTTGGTACAAACAGACACAAAGAGGGGCTGGCACTGCCAAATTTTATTTTATATTACTGGGCCACTGGGATACGCTCTATTGTACACTGGTTAGATGACAACCCGTCACCCCATGTTGGGCGAGAGATGGAACGGGAGGATTTGTTACCGTACTCTATTAGAGCGGTTATACTATCACCCATGCCAGTCATTAGAACTTGCTTTAAACATAATCCTATAATTTACGACTCAATTAGGATATGGAAACAACTAAGGAAACATTTCAAGCTCAATGCAGTGTCATTTCTTCTACCTATAGCAGCGAACCCCTCCTTCGCTCCCCCTGTCCTGGATGGGGCCTTCACTACCTGTAATGTTGGCAACTTATACATAGAAGGGATTTTTGCTTCTTTCCAACAACTCCAGGAAAAATATAACTTGCCAAAGAATCAGTTTTTCCAGATACCTACAGATTAGGGATTATGTTAAAACACATCTTCCTAATTTTGAGAAGGCAAACCCAGACAAGCTAGAGAGTGTATTTAATCTGTTCCCTAACCGACATTACATAGTCTCGCAATTATATGAGACACTACAAAGCATGTGCCTTCCCAAAATGGACAGGATAAAAGAAGAGTGGGGAAGAGAGATTGGGGCCTTGATACTTCCCAATGTGTGGGAGGAGAGTTTGGAGTTCATCCATGAATGTTCCATTAACGGCCGACACTGTTTAATACAGTTTAAAATCCTGCACAGACTACATTACTCCAGGACCAAGTTGCATAAAATATTTCCTGAAGTCTCAGCTTTGTGTGAGAAATGTGAGTTAATGGAGGCTCTCTGCCCCAACTTCAAAATGATAAAATTATTGGTATGAAATATTTCTGTTTAGTTCCTGTGATTTTGGGGTTCAGTTAGAACCAGATCCTATCTTAATAATTCTGGGAACATCTGAGGAGCTAAGGAAACTAAATGGTGCACAACAGCATCTTCTGGCATGTGGTATTATAACAACAAAAAAACTGATCCTACTTAACTGGGAAAAGAAAGAGGTGCCCTCCTTCAAGCAATGGTTGACCGATTTGACAGACACCTTACATTTGGAGAGAATTAGATTTATAATGAAAGACAACCTGAAGGACTTTAATCAAATTTGGCAACCTTTGGTCTCTCACCTCGAAAGAGAATCTGACTGAGACTCTAGTTTGAATGCCCTCCTAGGGAAGGATGGGTAGGTAGGGGGGTTGGGTGTGGTGGGAGGGTTGCTGCTTGGTTCTGTTGTTGTTGTTGGGTTCTGTTTGATTTTGGTTTTCTTTGTTTATTATTTGCTATTTGTCATACTTGTCATTTCTGTCAGGGATTGTGTTTGTGAAGTTATTATTTTTTACTTTCTGTAAAAACAGGAAACATAACTGTTGATTGTCAGTTTCACTGTTAACTGATTGGTTTCCCAAGGAACATATTTGAAGGCAAACAGACACAAAGACTTCCTCATTGTAGTAAAACCACTTATCTTCCAGTAAAGGTGTGTTCTGTGTTAACAGATAAATGTGCAGCTACAGTCCACAGAGAGACTAAACTAAACCCTCTGACAGTGATGATCATTATCCTGTAACACTCAGACTGGGTCACCAATGTTCCTCTGCCAGTGTGACGGAGCAGGAAACAAAGGAGAACGGTCAACAACACCACCCAGGAGAACTTAACCTCCAGGAAATGATAAATGAGAGTTGAACCAGTCAGGAAGGAAGAAGGTCCAAAACACACTGAATGTGTTCCATGATCAAATATAACTTTCATCAATGGCTGGACCACAATACATTTACTAAATACTCAGTTATATAGCAGACACAAGCTAAACAGTGAAGAGCAGTCACTCATATATATTGAGGGTATCAACCGTTACACAGTGATACAGGGGCCCAATAAAACAGCCAATAAGGCAGCAGAAGTGAAGGACAGGGAGGGGCTTACCACAGCAGCAGGGAACCAAAAGGAGGAGGATCCAAAAACTGAACACCACCCAGAACACCAACGAAGAAGAGGACTGTGCAAGGACCCAACCAGCAGGGGAGTGGACTGCTGCTCACTGAGACACACACACACACACACACACACACACACACACACACACACACACACACTGTTACTAATGCAACACACACAAACAGAACAGCAAAATGAATCCTACATCAAACCTACTAAAATAATCAAATCCAGTCTGATGTAAATAATCAGGAGCAGATAAACTGATTCCCAAAATAAATCAACTTGAGAAGAAAAGGAAAAGAAAAGAAATAATCCAAACTACAGTCAAGTTTTATGTCTGCTTGGGAGATAAAAGCTGTTCTTCACCTGCTCACACAGACAGTTGAACTTCCTGTCTGTAATGAAGATTAAAAGACATATCTGCAAACATTTTGAAAATAGTTTCTCAGACATGAAATAAAGGATCATGTCAGATCTGAACATGTTCAAACACAGAGCTGAGCTTCCTCTACGTCTTCCTGTCTCATCTTACGTCTGTCAGTGCAGCAGCTCTCTCATGTTGTGATCATGTCTAAAAAAGAAGTTATTATTCAGTCAGTGTGACGACCTGCTTCAGTTAGAACTCCACCATCATTATTCAGCTCTGATTCTTCAACGTCATCAGTCCCTGTTACAGTAGGACGCTCCGAGGATCAACTCTGATAATCAGCCCTGTGTACGTGCTGCTGCTGTTTGCTCATAACTGATAAAAGATGATGATGAATGATTCCTCGTATCAAAGTACAGTCACACTGATCTGATGGCAGTTCCAGAGAAATCAAAGTCCACTGTGAGTCTTCAACAGTTTGACATTTACTGGAAATCCTCCGTCTACAGTGAAGTAAGAAGCCGGCAATGTTCCAGTCCTGATGAGTGATGCTGATAATAAGTTATTTCTCTTTGAGAAGATCAATAAACTCAGCAGCTTCACTCTGTGATTTTAGGATTGTATGAAGAGTTTTGAGAACTCAACACCTTTTGGAGCTTTTTCTGTTGTACAAATAAGAAACACAGTTCAGGTGTTTGTGTCAGAACTGGACCTTTTGTTTCTAACTGCTGATGCTGAACCCTCCTTAAGACCTTCATCATTTCAGCTCATATTCTACTTTTACTACATTTTCATAAACATGTTGAAATAAGTCTGAATATCAGCTCTGTGCTTCTTTTTCTATCTAAAACTGAATATTCATCTCCTGTAAATTCACACTTTATTTGAAGAGTGTGATGCATGCATGTAGTCTGATGTTATAACTTATAGCTTATAAAAATGAAGTGAATCATTAACATAACCATAAACCATTATCAGCACAATTAAAGCATGAACTCTGTGAACTCAGAGCAAAAGATTAAAGACAAACAGTCTGTACAAGTGTCACATTCAGTAATGAGAGAACAGGAAGTTCTCTTTGGCTTTAAACATCTTTTAAACTCTGCTTCTACACTCAAACATGAAGCACTCAATACATTTGATTCATTCATGAGTTCAAATATAGTTGTACATTCTCTCAGTAGTTTGGTAAATAGTGAAAATGTATTTTGAATCAATTGATCATTGTCTCTATTTAGAGCTCAGCAGTGAGTCACGTTACATCGCTGTGAGGACGCACAAACCAGGAAAACAACAACAGGAAACAACGTTTAACACCTCAAACTCTGTCATTTCACATTTAATCAACTAAACAATGAATGTGATGAAAATGATGAAGATGATGGTATGTAAAGGGTTAAAAGACTCTTGTGTTCATATTTAATCAACTAAACAATGAATGTGATGAAGATGATGAAAATGGTGCTGATGAAGATGATGACGAAGATGATGCTGATGAAGATGATGATGAAAATGACGAAGATGTTGCTGATGAAAATGGTGCTGATGAAGATGATGCTGACAAAGATGATGATGATGAAAATTATGCTGATGAAGATGATGAAGATGAAGATGATGGTATGTAAAGGGTTCATATTTAACATGTTAACATATTATAATAAAGTCCTGTAGATGTCTTCAGATTGTTGAGACTCAGATCCAGCTCTCTCAGATGGGAGGGGTTGTCCTTCAGAGCTGAGAACGGATAATCACAGCTGATCTCTGACAACCAGCAGTCCATCAATCTGAATAAAGAATAAATGATGAAGATGAAAATGATGCTGATGAAGATGCTGATGATGAAGATGATGAAGATGAAAATGATGCTGATGATGATGATGACAGTGAAGATGATGATGATAATGATGATGAAGATGAAAATGATGCTGATGATGATGATGATGGTATGATGATGCTGATGAAGATGATGATGAAGATGTTGCTGGTGAAGATGATGATGAAGATGAAAATGATGCTGATGAAGATGATGATGATGAAGATGATGAAGATGATGCTGATGATGAAGATGATGGTGATGGTTGAATCCAGGTGAGCTGATTTGAAATGAGCTTCGTGTTTTTATGATTCTTTTGGGAAACGTGTGTTCAGCTTCAGAAGCTTCATCACTTTGATTTTACCATCATCATCATCATCATCTTCATCACTTAGATTTTACTGTCAGTTCTGAACATTACGAGACTTTTAAAAAGCAGTTTACAGCTACATCTTCATCATCATCATCATCCTCCTCCTCATCATCATCATCATCCTCATCACCATCATCCTCATCATCATCATAATCATCCTCATCATCATCATCATCAGCAACATCATCATCATCATCCTCCTCCTCATCATCATCCTCATTATATTATTCTTCATCCTCCTCATCATCATCATCATCCTCATCATCATCATCATCATCATCTTCATCTTCATCTTCATCCTCATCATCCTCATCCTCATCATCACCATCATCCTCATCATCCTCATCATAATCATTATCATCCTCATCACCATCACCATCATCTTCAACATCATCATCTTCATCGTCATCATCATCACTTTTAAAAAGCAGTTTACAGAAACAAAGAAAGAAAAGAAAGAAGGGAAGAAATGATGAACACTAACGCTGACACGCTGCTCAGGTTTCATCCTGATGTGACTCAGAATATATAAACTACTAACCCGAACCCTAACGTTCATTTAAAATAAGACAGCAGCTCTTCTCATATTCTATCTAAATTTCTCTTGGACCATAATATAAAGATTGTAAATATGTATTTTTCACAGATAAACAGACTCACTGGCTCTCTCACTGCTTCATTAAGGATTCATCAAACATTCATTAATGACTGATGGAGAATTTATGAATGTGAATCAGTGTAGAGATTAATTATGAGTCAGAATATGAACAGTATGTAAAGATGCTGATGAAGATGAATATGATGAAGATGATGCTGATGAAGATGAATATGATGATGGTGATGATGCTGATGAAGATGTTGCGGATGAAAATGATGCTGATGAAGATGAAGATGATGAAGATGAAAATGATGAAGATAATGATGAAGATGATGATGATGAAGATGACGAAGATGATGCTGATGAATATGATGATGAAGATGAAAATGATGAAGATAATGATGAAGATGATGATGATAAAGATGATGAAGATGATGCTGATGATGATGATGATGATGATGATGATGATGAAGATGAAAATGATGCTAATGAAGATGATGATGGTGATGATGATGATGATGAAGATGAAATGATGCTAATGAAGATGATGATGGTGAAGATGACGAAGATGACGCTGATAAAGGTGAAGATGATGATGCTGCTGATGATTATGAAGATGATGCTGATGATGCTGATGAAGATGATGCTGATGAATATGATGCTGATGATGA
Organism: Scomber colias; assembly: GCA_021039105.1. Lineage (NCBI taxonomy): Eukaryota > Metazoa > Chordata > Actinopteri > Scombriformes > Scombridae > Scomber > Scomber colias. Next base: position 156,491 of record JAJDFG010000262.1, on the reverse strand, counting down.
TGATGAAGATGATGCTGATGAAGATGATGAAGATTAAGGTATGTAAAGGGTTCATATTTAACATGTTAACATGTAATAATAAAGTCCTGTAGATGATGAAGATGACGAAGATGTTGCTGATGAAAATTATGCTGATGCTGATGAAGATGATGAAGCTGATGAAGATGATGAAGATGAAGGTATGTAAAGGGTTCATATTTAACATGTTAACATGTTATAATGAAGTCCTGTAGATGATGATGAAGATGATGATGAAGATGATGTCCTGTAGATGTCTTTATTTTCTCACATTTAAAGTCTGTGTGTTGAAACATTTGTCCTCTGAGCCTCTGCTGCCACCTGGTGGCCTCCTGCAGCATCACACCGCTCTGCTTTAAATCACACAGTCCATGATAGAAACAGCAGATGGGATTTAAAGCTGATGATCACTGATGCTATTCTAATAAAGATGATGATGAAGATGATGATGGTGAATATGATGATGATGCTGATGATGATGATGATGATGATGAAACTGGTGCTGATGAAGATGAAAATGATGCTGATGAAGATGATGATGATGTTGCTGATGATGATGATGAAGAAGATGATGGTGATGAAGATGATGTTGATGATGATGAAAATGATGCTGATGAAGATGATGATGATGTTGCTGATGATGATGATGAAGAAGATGATGATGATGAAGTTGATGATGATGAAGAAGATGTTGCTGATGAAGATAATGCTGATGAAGATGTTGCTGATGAAGATGATGATAATGATGATGATGATGATGAAGATGTTGCTGATGAAGATAATGCTGATGAAGATGTTGCTGATGAAGATGATGATGATGAAGATGTTGCTGATGAAAATGTTGCTGATGAAGATAATGCTGATGAAGATGTTGCTGATGAAGATGATGATGATGAAGATGTTGCTGATGAAAATGATGCTGATAAAGATGATGATGGTGATGGTGATGCTGATGATGAAGATGCTGATGATGAAGATCATGAAAATGATTCTGATGAAGATGATGAAGATGATGGTATGTAAAGGGTTAAAAGACTCTTGTGTTCATATTTAACATGTTAACATGTAATAATAAAGTCCTGTAGATGTCTTCAGGTTGTTGAGACTCAGATCCAGCTCTCTCAGATGGGAGGGGTTGTCCTTCAGAGCTGAGACCAGATAATCACAACTGATCTCTGACAACCAGCAGTCCATCAATCTGAACAAAGAATAAATGATGAAGATGAAAATGATGCTGATGAAGATGACGAAGATGAAGATGATGCTGATGAAGATGAAAATGATGCTGATGATGATGATGATGATGAAGATGTTGCTGATGAAAATGTTGCTGATGAAGATGATGATGAACATGAAAATGATGCTGATAAAGATGATGATGGTGATGCTGATGATGAAGATGCTGATGATGAAGATCATGAAAATGATTCTGATGAAGATGATGAAGATGATGGTATGTAAAGGGTTAAAAGACTCTTGTGTTCATATTTAACATGTTAACATATTATAATAAAGTCCTGTAGATGTCCTCAGGTTGTTGAGTCTCAGATCCAGCTCTCTCAGATGGGAGGGGTTGTCCTTCAGAGCTGAGACCAGATAATCACAACTGATCTCTGACAACCAGCAGTCCATCAATCTGAACAAAGAATAAATGATGAAGATGAAAATGATGCTGATGAAGATGACGAAGATGAAGATGATGCTGATGAAGATGAAAATGATGCTGATGATGATGATGACGGTGAAGATGATGCTGATGAAGATGAAAATGATGCTGATGAAGATGATGATGGTATGATGATGATGACGATGAAAATGATGCTGATGAAGATGATGCTGATGAAGATGATGCTGATGAAGATGATGATGAAGATGTTGTTGGTGAAGATGATGATGAAGATGAAAATGATGCTGATGAAGATGAAGATGATGGTGATGATGACGAAGATGATGATGATGCTGACGAAGATGTTGCTGATGAAGATGAAGATGATGAAGATGATGAAGATGATGAAGATGATGGTGATGGTTGAATCCAGGTGAGCTGATTTGAAATGAGCTTCGTGTTTTTATGATTCTTTTGGGAAACGTGTGTTCAGCTTCAGAAGCTTCATCACTTTGATTTTACCATCATCATCATCATCATCTTCATCACTTAGATTTTACTGTCAGTTCTGAACATTACGAGACTTTTAAAAAGCAGTTTACAGCTACATCATCATCATCATCATCGTCATCATCATCATCACTTTTGAAAAGCAGTTTACAGAAACAAAGAAAGAAAAGAAAGAAGGGAAGAAATGATGAACACTAACGCTGACACGCTGCTCAGGTTTCATCCTGATGTGACTCAGAATATATAAACTACTAACCCGAACCCTAACGTTCATTTAAAATAAGAAAGCAGCTCTTCTCATATTCTATCTAAATTTCTCTTGGACCATAATATAAAGATTGTAAATATGTATTTTTCACAGATAAACAGACTCACTGGCTCTCTCACTGCTTCATTAAGGATTCATCAAACATTCATTAATGACTGATGGAGAATTTATGAATGTGAATCAGTGTAGAGATTAATTATGAGTCAGAATATGAACAGTATGTAAAGGGTTAAAAGACTCTTGTGTTCATATTTAACATGTTAACATATTATAATAAAGTCCTGTAGATGTCTTCAGGTTGTTGAGACTCAGATCCAGCTCTCTCAGATGGGAGGGGTCACCTGGTGGCCTCCTGCAGCATCACACCGCTCTGCTTTAAATCACACAGTCCATGATAGAAACAGCAGATGGGATTTAAAGCTGATGATCACTGATGCTATTCTAATAAAGATGATGAACATCAGTCAGAGCTCCTAACACAAATGTTTCTCTGGTGACTGAAACTACTTAACTTGATTTAAAAAGAATTACAGAAAGACAGCCGAGTGTTTAGTGAGCGTGCCTCATAAAAGTCAGACTTTTAAGAATCTCAACATTATTTAATTTCTTTTTTTTTTTACCCCAAATTAAAGTTTATTTTTATTTTTCAGAGAAAGAATCCAGATTTTTTTTTCTTATGAATTTAAAACCACAAGTTTGACTTCATGTAATAATCCTGACTTTAATCTAAAGTCCAGCTTAGTTTTTATTTTATTAACTTTTATCTTTATAAACTGAATTCAGACATTTTTCTTCTTTCAAGTCTAACTTTAGGAATCCAGTATATTTAAGATGTAAAGCTGATTAAATTGAATCAAAGTGAACTTTATTTGATGAAATTTTGAGTTTATCCTCAGAAATGATATTTAAATAGAATTATGACTCTCCATCTGCTGTGACCAGGTTTCTCTTTATTCATAATTCTGACTTGTTATTTTCTTGAAGTTTTATTTTGGCTCAGAGTTTTGACCAATAATCTGAGATGAATGTCACTTTCTCCTGGTGTGATTTATTAGTTTGATGTTTCAGACAGAAAGAGTCTGAACAGAGTCTCAGCTGAAGCCTCGCTGTTTGTTTCAGGATGTTTGAAAAGAAAAAAGTCTGAATAAAAAGATGTTTTGGTATCTGATTGAATTTATTTACAGAGTTCACATCATAAATGAAGAGGAGGAAGAGGAGGATGTGCAGTGAAGGGTTCAACATTTACAGTCTGAATAAAAACATGAAGAAATAATATATATAAATATAATATTTCCTGCTTTCTTTTCCTCTGACAGTAAACTGAAGATCTTTAACACGTTTGACGTCACTTTAAATTTATTAAAAACATTTTTCATCATTTTATTTACAGATAAAACTAAAAACTGAGAAAACAATAATCAGTGATCAATAATAAAAATCTAAAACTGCTGATTGAAATGAGACCTAATAAAGACAGTGAGATAATAATATAATGATTATAGTAATAATAGTAATGATAATAATAATATAATAATAAGCAGGGAGATAAAAGCTTCATGAACTCAACCTGAATTAAAAAACAGGATTAAAGTTGATAAGTTTTAGTGGATTTGAGGTCTGAGTCCAGAATGAATGACTTTTTATTGTCATTATATAAATCCATAATGAAATGAGCTCAGAGTGTTTTCCAGTCATAATGATGAAGTGTGCAGATCTCTGGCTCCTCCGTGTGGACGCAGACTGAACTGCAGCTTCCATCATTCTAACACATTGTTCAGCATGTTTTCAGCTTTGGATCTAAACATAAAAGCAGCTCAGAAATGGCCGGACCCTCTACTCTGCTGCTCTGACTGTGGTAAAACAGCCACGTCTCACTCTCTCCCAGCAGTAATCCTTCTCCTGCTGAAAGTCACAGTCAATTCTCTTCTGCTTCATTCATTAGTTTTAGTCCTCGTTAACTCTCAGTGTGATTCTGAGACGCTTGATAAATATGAGCCCAGGCTCACAGTCTGACTTATAACACCTGTTTTTATCTTTTCCGCATCAAATTGCTCATGTAGAACTCATCTGCAAAGTGCTGACTTCAGCTAAATCCAGAGATAACTGTTCAGTTTGGAGTCAGTTAAGAGACTTAAGTGAAGACGACAAAATCCAGATCCAGACTCCAGATGGATCATCAGGATCTCTCAACACTCCTGGATGTTCACTCTCATTCTGACAGAGATCACCTCCATCTGATGAGAGAAGAAGAAAGAACAGAGGAGATAAATGAGTGTTTAGTGAGACTCACTTGATCAGCTGTCAGTCAGTGATGCAGCACATCCAGTATAAAGAGCAGCAGTCCTGTTCAGACCACAAGTGGAACAGCTGTGCAGCGTAGCTTGCTTCCTTTCAGCTCTCATGTTAACGTGTTGGAGTGAACACACTGAGCTCCAAGCTCACACACCTGCACACACTTTTACTATCAAGTGTGTTTCCTCTGCAGATTTCACTCAAGTACACAGAGGAAATAAAGTGCTGAGAGTCATGAACACATCATTACTGCAGAAACAGAGACATTCACTCTCAGTCTCCACAGTCTCTGTGGGATTTGAAGATGTTTCCTGCTGTTAAATCATCACATGACAATCAGTCAGAGCTCTCAGCTAAACAGCTGCTGTGATTCCTGGACATCAGCAGAGGTTCTGGTCTGTATAAAGACCACATGGTTACTAAACGTAATGATGCTTGTGTGAAATCAGAGCCAGTGATTTGCAGGCTGCAGTCAGACTGATCTTAGAGCTCTGACAAAGATGAACTGATCAATAGTTTAGTGTTGAAATGAGAGAACAAACACTTTGAGATCAGATTTGATGATGAGGATCACTGTCTCTATACATGTTGTAAGGCTGTCAGCTGTAATCCAGCTTTATTTCCTGCAGACATCAACACAACAACAACAGTCGTCTTCACATCAACTCAAGCACATGATCACAACAAGCTTCTGGCTCATCTGATTGGCTGACTGTTCTCTCTCTCTCTGCCTTTCTGTCCAATCCTGAAGCCTGTCACCATTCTCCTCTCACAGCTTCACTGAGGAAAGCAGCACTGAGAAGGTTGGAGCTTCACCAGGAAATACTGGATCTTTGCTTTGATACTGACTGTGTTTAATACTAAACTGCTGAAACCAGCACAGACTGACTCCAACTCTCTACTGACCTCAGAGTCTCCAGTCTGCAGTCTGGACTCTGCTGAAGATCCATCAGCTGCTTCACGTCTGAATCCTCCAGGTTGTTTCCACTCAGATTCAGCTCTCTCAGATGGGAGGGGTTGGACTTCAGAGCTGAGGCCAGATAATCACAGCTGATCTTTGAACAACTGCAGTCATATAATCTGAATAAAGAATAAATGATGAAGATTAAAATCCATTTATAATCCAATCAGATGTGTTCAGGTTTTAAATGTGTAGTTGTGTGTGTGTGTGTGTGTGTGTGTATGTGAGTATGTATGTGTGTGTGTGTGTGTGTGTGTGTGTATATATGTGTGTGTGTGTGTGTGTGTGTGTGTGTGTGTGTGTGTGTGTGTGTGTGTGTGTGTGTGTGTCTGTCTGTATGTGTGTGTGTGTTCGGTTCTTTAAGATTGTCCCCACCGAACGGGGCATCAGGAGAGGACACGTTGTTATAACTCGTTGTGGTTTTTTATTAGCTTTGATTGATTTTCCATAGAGTTGTTTAATCCACAATTAGTAGCCACAAATAGCTGATAGCACATAGCAGATAGCAGATAGCAGATTGCAGGTTATAAACCTATAGAATAGAAAGGCTATGATATAAACAACAATATTGACAGCCATATATTCATAATACCATAAATTCTGAATGCACAAATATAAATATCCATATAAAGACACACAAATATAAATATAGACCTACTGTATGAATTCATATAAATATATATATCCAGAAACGTCAATAGTCAGTATTATTAAGCAGTATAAATACCATAATATAATTAATGTTTAAATTGAATGACAAGCACAACACATTAAACATTACATTGCAACACACAAGCCACATTGCATCACTAATATTGCACATTAAACTAATAGCCCAAAGTGCTGGCCTAAATGCAAACCAGTGAGTGTAGTTTTAAGTAGTAAAGCTGAGCATAGTAATTCATTATAAGTGTAAGCGATTGACTACATTACCCATCCTGCATTGCGAGCAGGAAGACAGCCAATTACAAGTAACTACGTCACCCAACCAGCACCGCAAAACAGGAAGTAAACTCATGTGACCGTGAAAGCGCTACAATTCAAACATTAGCCACGGATACCATCAAACCGGCAACGTTAGACATTGGACCGCAGACAATGTTTATCAATGTGACCAAAGTAAGTTCTCAAGCATATAAATCAGCACATACACCGCGACAGCTCAGCACAAGCAAACAAACTTAAACCGCAGCTCAATGAATGGAAACAGCAGCTTACCGGTGGCGCATCTCTCCTGACGAGACAACATGCCAAAACTAGTGCTCGCTCCCGCTTATAGCCCGTGCTCGTTCATTACTTGTCTACGTTTCACCTGTTTACTGGCCCGCGCTTCAATCAGGTAAGTGAACAGCGAACCTCCCTCTTGTTCACCTGTGTGACGTCACCGTTAATCACCTGTGACTCCCACTTACTCACCCATGACCTAGCGGACGCAACAGTGTGTGTGTGTGTGTGTGTTGTGAAGCATCAATATCAATGATCAGACATTATTCATTTAAACATTAAATAATAATAATAAAGAAATATTTCTCCTTCATCAAGTAAACTTGATGAGTTTGAAACAGAATATTTAGAACTAAATTCCCTCTTTGAGTTTGGATCCCTCCACTGCAGCTCAGCAAGGAAACACTGAAGAAACACAAACATACTTACTTGATATGTGGAACTCAGACTGCTGAAGCCTCATATTAGTTTACACTCTGGAAGTCATTTTTACTCACAACAACACTGTGGATTTTAAATTCCTGAAAACATTTACATTCTACACATTTGTGTTCAGCAAATCCTGAAAATTATGAACCAAACATTTGAAACTTCACTGAAGAATTTCAATTTAATAAAAATAAATAAATCTACCAAAGCTACAGTCAGTGAACTCACTCCAGAGTCTCCAGTCTACAGTTTGGACTCTCCAGTCCAGCAGACAGATGCTTCACTGATGAATCAGACAGTTTGTTGAAGCTCAGGTCCAGTTCTGTCAGATGGGAGGGGTTGCACTTCAGAGCTGAGGCCAAATCTTCACAGTGAGTCTCTGAGAGTCCACAGCCCTTTAGTCTGTAATGACACAAATATTCCAACATATGTTATCATGAAAGAGACACTTTATATTTACTTCATGCATTTGATGATCAAACAGTTTGATGCTCATTATTTTGATGTGTGTGTGTGTGTGTGTGTGTGTGTGTGTGTGTGTACTGTGTGTGTGGGTGTTTGTGTGTATGTGTGTATGTGTGTGTGTGTTTGTGTATGTGTAGTGTGTGTCTTTGTGTGTGCGTGATTGTGTGTGTGTGTGTATATGTGTGTGTGTGTGAATGTGTAATTTGTTTCTTTGTGTGTGTGTGTGTGTGTGTGTGTGTGTGTGTGTATGTGTGTGTGTGTATGTGTGTTTGTGTATGTGTAGTGTGTGTCTTTGTGTGTGTGTGTGTGTGTGTGTGGGTGTTTGTGTGTATGTGTGTGTGTGTTTGTGTATGTGTAGTGTGTGTCTTTGTGTGTGTGTGTGTGTGTGTGTGGTGTGTGTGTGTGTCTTTGTGTGTGTGTGTGTCTTTGTGTGTGTGTGTGTGTCTTTGTGTGTGTGTGTGTGTGTATGTATGTGTGGTGTGGGTGTGTGTCTTTGTGTGTGTGTGTGTGTGTTTGTATGTATGGTGTGTGGGTGTCTTTTTGTGTGTGTGTGTGTGTGTCTATGTGTGTGAGTGTCTTTGTGTGTGTGTATGTGTGTGTGTGTGTGTGTGTGTGTGTGTTATAGGGTCTGTCTATTTGTGTGTGTGTTTGTGTGACTTTGTGTGTGTGTGTGTGTTGTGAGTCTCCGTGAGTGTGTTTGTATGTGTGTGTGTATATATATATATATATATATATACACACACACTCACACACACATACATATATATATATATATATATATATATATATATATGTGTGTGTGTGTGTGTGTGTGTGTGTATGTGTCTGTAGGTGTGTTGTGAAGCATCAATATCAATGATCAGACATTATTCATTAAAACAATAAAATTAAATATTTAAATAATAATTAAATAATAATAATAAAGAAATATTTCTCCTTCATCAAGTAAACTTGATGAGTTTGAAACAGAATATTTAGAACTAAATTCCCTCTTTGAGTTTGGATCCCTCCACTGCAGCTCAGCAAGGAAACACTGAAGAAACACAAACATACTTACTTGATATGTGGAACTCAGACTGCTGAAGCCTCATATTAGTTTACACTCTGGAAGTCATTTTTACTCACAACAACACTGTGGATTTTAAATTCCTGAAAACATTTACATTCTACACATTTGTGTTCAGAAAATCCTGAAAATTATGATCCAAACATTTGAAACTTCACTGAAGAATTTAAATTTAATAAAAAGAAATAAATCTACCAAAGTTACAGTCAGTGAACTCACCCCAGACTCTCCAGTCTACAGTTTAGACTCTCCAGTCCAGCAGACAGACGCTTCACTCCTGAATCAGACAGTTTGTTTCCTCTCAGGTCCAGATGTGTCAGATGGGAGGGGTTGCACTTCAGAGCTGAGGCCAAAACTTCACAGTGAGTCTCTGAGAGTCCACAGCGCTCAAGTCTGTAATGACACAAATATTCCAACATATGTTATCATGAAAGAGGAAACTTTATATTTACTTCATGCATTTGATGATCAAACAGTTTGATGCTCATTATTTTGATGAACATTTGTTCTTCACATCATCTTTTTATTAAATGTATTTTTTCTGATGCATTTTATTCCTTAAATGTAAAAATGAAGCTCAGAGAACGTTCAGACAGGAAGAGCATCTTTTTTACAAGCTCACATCTATAGTTAGATTTCTCATCCCTCAGTCATTCTGATCTTTCTCACAGCTCATCATTTCCTTTCTGTCATTTCTGGGGCATCAATTAAGACATCAGCTGTTCACATCACCTGCTCACATCTAACCAATAGCACGCTGACACACCTTCTTTGTCAGCCTATCATATTGCAGCTGTCTTTTTAAATGTTTCTCCCTCTCTGCTGATTGGCACACCCAGGTGCCCCCCCCCCTCCCCTGAATTTAGTTTGTATTTAAGTTATTGTCTTATTTTATTATTTTATTGTGATGTGTTAGTTACTGAAGGGATTTCTGATTTTCTTCTGTGCACTTGAACGTGACACCTGAGGAGCCCCTGCAGACTTCCTGGGGAAACCCTGTATGGCTACAGTCTGTAGACTCATGCTAGTAGATCTGAGCTAAGTTAAAATCCTTTTTTAGGGTAAAATGTGTCACGAAAAGTTTGGAGTGAGATTCCATCTGTTATGTTTGCTACCCTAACTGAAAGAATAATTAATTAAATGTGAAGAATGTCACTCTATTTTTAATTTTTCAGCTGCACACGAATGTTTTTAAGACGTTGAAATATTTCCAAAGTAAAAAGTATTTAAGGTGTTTTTACTACTCTCAAATGTAAAAGAGTCAAATTTGAACCTGAATAGTATGTAAAGGGTTAAACAGCAGTGCTCAGTGTGTGTGTGTGTGTGTGTGTGTGTCAGATATTGATTCCTTGATGACAGGTTATACATGATAACAGTTGTGGGCTGTTTGGGTAGATGGAGGCTACACAGACTCGGGTATATAATAACTTATTTTCTGATTGAGATTTATTTCTCTGTGAACTCAGCAGAGAAATGTGCCAACGCCTCGCTGTTCATCTTCTCAGTTTGAGAAATGTCAGTCAATGTGTGAGACTTGAGAACTCTGTTACAGCGTAGCTTTGCTAGCTAGTTCACTGCTAGCTCATGGCTAATTCTGGCGGGAAGCCTCGTGTGTTTTCTTTTAGTTTCACTGTATACAGTAAATGTAATGTGTGCTAACCAAATGCAACAACTGTGTCAAGATAGTGGTTTGACTAACTGAAAAATATGCATTAATATTTCTTCAGGGACAGATAGTCAGTAGACGCCAGGTTTAATGACGGAAACACGAAAATATATTATTAAAAATAAAAACTCGGATCATTGGTGAAATATATTTACTAAACGTAGGCAGACAGTAAAACACAACACGTCAGCATGTTCCGAGTCTGACCTTGTGATTGCCTGTCTGGTATGCAGAGGAGGTAAAAGTGTAAAAGTAGAAATACTGATTCAACTCTGCTACTCAAGTAAAAGGAAGAAAGTTCAGACTGAGATACAAAAGTAACTCTGCAAAAATAAAAAAGTTCTCAACACATAAAATAGTTTTCATCTTGTTAACATCCTGTACAGAAAGAATCACTGGACAGAATATATAAAAATATATAATATAAATATTATAAACATTAGGACTGTCAGCGTTAATCTCTCTTCACTGACTGACTGTAAAGTGAGCACAGTGCTCAGCATGTGTTCATATAGTAGAGCAGTGTTGGAAGAACTACATGTAGTTCAGCCTGGCAGCAGTTTGAACTACATTTCTACTCCTGGAGAAATATAGTTTAAAACTACAGCTAAAAAAAGTAGCTTTAGCAACTACTGATACTCATTATACTCATTTAACTCAGCGTTACATAAATCAACATGTGGTGTATATGAAACTAAATATAATAGAAAGCTGGTCAACATACTGCAGGTTCACCACAGACATGTTGGGTTATATAAAGAGAAAATGAAAATCCTTCCTACTAATACCCACACACATCAGAAATGTAATAAAAAGACAAAGAAGTAGACATATTCTAGATCTGTGTGTCTTGACTTGATTCATGCCTTTTTTTTGGGGGGGGGGGGCATCTTAGCGGGGACACGGAGCTAACACACCAAAATAAAACAAAGATGTTTTCTATCGTTTATTTACACATCATGTCTTCTTTTTATAAAGTCACTGAAACAAGTAACGAGTCTGTTTGACAATGTGAGGAGTAGAAAGTCCAGATATTTGTGTTCAAATGGAGGAAAATGAAATAAATACTCTAGTAAAGTGCAGCAGAGAGGAAGAAGGGACCTGGAGGTTGGACTCGTTCACTACATACTGCAGCTTTAAGACATTTTGAATGTATTTTCTCAGGAGCATTACATGGTGATTAATCTACCAAAGCTACAGTCAGTGAACTCACATCAGAGTCTTCAGTTTACAGTTTGGACTCTTCTGTACAGCAGACAGAAGCTTCTCTGATGAATCAGACAGGATGTTGAGTCTCAGGTGCAGCTCTGTCAGATGAGGGTTGGACTTCACAGCTGAGGTCACAACTTCACAGTCAGTGTCTGAGAGTCCAAAGGCAGTAAGTCTGTAATGACACAAATATTACAACATATTATCATGAAGTGGCTCAAGGTTCAGACTAACAAGGAGAACACATGTTTGAATCTGTAAGATTTTATACTCTTTTGCTAATTAACTTTAATCACACAACCCAACACTAGCATTTGCTTGTATCATCAAAAATGTAGAGTCAGACAGAGGTCAGTGTGGTTTGGAGAGATGCTATGTGTTGCTGACTCTAGAAGTTCATCAAGTTCAAGACCTCTAGTTCAACCCAAGAATATAGAAGTGAAAAACATCAATTCTATTCCAAGATAAGTATTAAAGGTCAAATGCTGCTGATGATATAGAGGAAGGAGGAAAACAACGCGAGCCAGCAGCTAGACAATTTACACATCTCCTTTGCACCTCTTCAGGATTTATGGTTCCTGTGATTAAAGGAGAAGCTGAAACTGAACACGTCCTAAAACTGATAACTCCAGACATGAGTCATCAATTAATTAAAGAAATGTCACGTACATCTACAGTATGGAAAGTCCCACATGCAACTGGATAGCAACAAGTGTGAGCCAATGAGGTAGTGACACATATCATCACCCCAAACTGTGAGGTATAAAGGGAATTAATATTGTAAATGTCAGGGCTTCTTCTGCAGATCTCTCGAGTGAAAGTCCAAGACCAAGTCCGCAGCTGCGTATAATTCTTTGTTTTGTCAAATGAACACATTGTCTTTTGAACTCTCAATAACCGTCCACCTTGCTTTCTTCAAATCAGAACACGACAAATCTCAAAAACTAAAATAATGTATTAAAGTAAATTATTAACAAACTAAATGTAAACTCCATGTGTAATGTGTAGAATCAGTAGTGTAGGGAAGTGCATGGATGAGGGGAAACGTGTGCTAGACAATAACAAAGTCTCTATGACCAGTAGTTTACGGAGGCTAATGTTGCTTAACGTTAGCTAACTCTACATATTGTTGTATAACTGACATTACTGAATCAGTCTGCTGATTGGCTGATCCTCCGTGCTCATTATGAAATGTCTCAGAAACCTTTCAGAAAAAAATGATGATGAAAGCAATTCTCTCTGACTTCAGAAATCTTCTTTGGAAAATGAAACAGATCTTATTTTAAACTCTTAATCATAGTGTTAAAAACAGTGTGTGATTATATATGATTTACAGAAGCTGCTCATGTAATAATAACTTTACTGCATTCACTGATAACTGTAACATACTGATATATGTTGTGATAAAATGCTGCTGTAATAAAACCTCAACCACAACCTCTAAAGTCCTTCATGTGTTTCACCAGGTTTGAATGAATCCTCCAACACACAAAGGAAGAGTCTAACTCTCATCATTATTATTATTATTATTATTATTATTATTATTATTATTAATAATAATAATAATAATAATAATAATAATATTATTAATATTATTATTATTATTATTAATAATAATAATAATAATAATAATATTAATATTAATATTATTATTATTATTATGAGTTTGACTCTTATTATCTTGATTAACATTAGTTCTTCACATCAGTGGTTCAGATAATATGATGGACAAGTTCACATTGGCAGCTGTTCAAGTCATCATGCCCGTTAGCATCGCTGCTGGTAATGGAACTCTGTTTTTATGATACTCTGCTTATGATTGATATGTTTATTATTCTTAGTGTGCATTGGAAATAAAAGAAAACTGTCATGCTCATTATTTTGTTTAATCTCTTAGATTATGCACCTTGTTCTTTTTTTCTTTCCATCTATTCAGCAGATTCAAACTAATCCTGAAAATTATGAACCAAACATTTGAAACTTCAGTGAAGGATTTGAATTTAATAAATAGAAAAAAAATAAATCTACCAACGCTACAGTCAGTGAACTCACATCAGACTCAGTTTACAGTTTGGACTCTCCTGTACAGCAGACAGAAGCTTCTCTGATGAATCAGACAGGTTGTTGAGTCTCAGGTGCAGCTCTGTCAGATGAGGGTTGGACTTCACAGCTGAGGTCACAACTTCACAGTCAGTGTCTGAGAGTCTAAAGTCAGTAAGTCTGTAATGACACAAATATTACAACATATTATCATGAAGTGGCTCAAGGTTCAGACTAACAAGGAGAACACATGTTTGTATCTCAAAAACTAAAATAATGTATTAAAGTAAGTTATTAACAAACTAAATGTAAACTCCATATGTAATGTGTAGAATCAGTAGTGTAGGGAAGTGCATGGATGAGGGGAAATGTGTGCTAGACAATAACAAACACATGAAGCAAAGAAAGAAAAGAGATGTTGCTGGTGGAAGAGAGAGGGAGACACTGAGCAGGCCAGCTTTGATAAGGTGATCCAGCCCAAAGCCCAGCTGATGCTTCAGACTGATGACTCCATTATTATTATTATTATTATTATTATTATATGAGTTTGACTCTTATTATCTTGATTAACATTAGTTCTTCACATCAGTGGTTCAGATAATATGATGGACAAGTTCACATTGGTAGCTGTTCAAGTCATCATGCCTGTTAGCATCGCTGCTGGTAATGGAACTCTGTTTTTATGATACTCTGCTTATGATTGATATGTTTATTATTCTTAGTGTGCATTGGAAATAAAAGAAAACTGTCATGCTCATTAATTTGTTTCATCTCTTAGATTATGCACCTTGTTCTTTTTTTCTTTCCATCTATTCAGCAGATTCAAACTAATCCTGAAAATTATGAACCAAACATTTGAAACGTCAGTGAAGGATTTGAATTTAATAAATAGAAGAAAAAGAAATCTACCAAAGCTACAGTCAGTGAACTCACCTCAGACTCAGTTTACAGTTTGGACTCTCCTGTACAGCAGACAACAGCTTCTCTGATGAATCAGACAGGTTGTTGAGTCTCAGGTGCAGCTCTGTCAGATGAGGGTTGGACTTCACAGCTGAGGCCACAACTTCACATTCAGTGTCTGAGAGTGTAAAGTCAGTAAGTCTGTAATGACACAAATATTACAACATATTATCATGAAGTGATTCCTCTGTGGGCAAAATCCAGGAGGCAGCGCTGCACCGGGCGCATGTTCAGAAGAGCCTGAGGTATGACATGCACTGTGGCTGCCATTAACCCCAAGAGGCCGAAACTGGGACAAGCAAGTCCTGAGGGTGGCCTGTCTCACAGGAGTCAAGGAAAGAGTCCCTGCCCTGGCATCCAAGCACATGCCTAGGAACTCTGTGGACTGTGATGGCTGGAGCCTGCTCTTCTTCCTGTTGAGGTGCAGGCCTAGGTACTCTAAGTGCTGCAGGAGACGAGTCACATCTCTGCGGCACTGCCCCTCCGAGCAAGTACACACCAGCCAGTCGTCCATGTAATTGAGGATGCGAATACCCTCCCGTTCAGACAGGAAGCTCACATCTATAGTTTGATTTCTCATCCCTCAGTCATTCTGATCTTTCTCACAGCTCATCATTTCCTTTCTGTCATTTCTGGGGCCTCAATTAAGACGTCAGCTGTTCACATCACCTGCTCACATCTAACCAATAGCACGCTGACACACCTTCTTTGTCAGGCTATGATATTGCAGCAGTCTTTTTAAATGTTTCTCCCTCTCTGCTGATTGCTGCTTATTTTCTGATTAAGATTTATTTCTCTGTGAACTCAGCAGAGAAATGTGCCAACGCCTCGATGTTCATTTCCTCAGTTTGAGAAATGTCAGTCAATGTGTGAGATTTAAGAACTCTGTTACAGCATAGCATTGTTAGCTAGTTCGCCGCTAGCTTGTGGCTAATACTAGCGGGAAGCCATGTGTGTTTTCTTTTAGTTTCACTGTATACAGTAAATGTAATGTGTGCTAACCAAATGCAACAACTGTGTCAAGATAGTGGTTTGACTAACTGAAAAATATGCATGAATGTTTCTTCAGGGGCAGATAGTCAGTAGACGCCAGGTTTAATGACGGAAACACGAAAACATATTATTTAAAAATAAAAACTCGGCTCATTGGTCAAATATATTTACTAAACGTAGGCAGACAGTAAAACACAACACGTCAGCATGTTCTGAGTCTGACCTTGTGATTGCCTGTCTGGTATGCAGAGGAGGTAAATGTGTAAAAGTAGAAATACTGATTCAACTCTGCTACTCAAGTAAAAGGAAGAAAGTTCAGACTGAGATACAAAAGTAACTCTGCAAAACTAAAAAAGTTCTCGACACATAAAATAGTTTTGATCTTGTTAACATCCTGTACAGAAAGAATCACTGGACAGAATATATAAAAATATATAATATAAATATTATAAACATTAGGACTGTCAGCGTTAATCTCTCCTCACTGACTGACTGTAAAGTGAGCACAGTGCTCAGCATGTGTTCATATAGTAGAGCAGTGTTGGAAGAACTACATGTAGTTCAGCCTGGCAGCAGTTTGAACTACATTTCTACTCCTGGAGAAATATAGTTTAAAACTACAGCTAAAAAAAGTAGCTTTAGCAACTACTGATACTCATTATACTCATTTAACTCAGCGTTAAATAAATCAATGTGGTGTATACGAAACTAAATATAATAGAAAGCTGGTCAACATACTGCAGGTTCACCACAGACATGTTGGGTTATATAAAGAGAAAATGAAAATCCTTCCTACTAATACCCACACACATCGGGGGGCGGGGGGGCATCTCAGCGGGGACACGGAGCTAACACACCAAAATAAAACAAAGATGTTTTCTATCGTTTATTTACACATCATGTCTTCTTTTTATAAAGACACTGAAACAAGTAACGAGCCTGTTTGACAATGTGAGGAGTAGAAAGTCCAGATATTTGTGTTCAAATGGAGGAAAATAAAATATATACTCTAGTAAAGTGCAGCAGAGAGGAAGAAGGGACCTGGAGGTTGGACTCGTTCACTACATACTGCAGCTTTAAGACATTTTGAATGTATTTTCTCAGGAGCATTACATGGTGATTAATCTACCAAAGCTACAGTCAGTGAACTCACATCAGACCCAGTTTACAGTTTGGACTCTCCTGTACAGCAGACAGCAACTTCTCTGATGAATCAGACAGTCTGTCGAGACTCAGGTGCAGCTCTGTCAGATGAGGGTTGGACTTCACAGCTGAGGTCACAACTTCACAGTCAGTGTCTGAGAGTGTAAAGTCAGTAAGTCTGTAATGACACAAATATTACAACATATTATCATGAAGTGGCTCAAGGTTCAGACTAACAAGGAGAACACATGTTTGAATCTGTAAGATTTTATACTCTTTTGCTAATTAACTTTAATCACACAACCCAACACTAGCATTTGCTTGTATCATCAAAAATGTAGAGTCAGACAGAGGTCAGTGTGGTTTGGAGAGATGCTATGTGTTGCTGACTCTAGAAGTTCATCAAGTTCAAGACCTCTAGTTCAACCCAAGAATATAGAAGTGAAAAACATCAATTCTATTCCAAGATAAGTATTAAAGGTCAAATGCTGCTGATGATATAGAGGAAGGAGGAAAACAACGCGAGCCAGCAGCTAGACAATTTACACATCTCCTTTGCACCTCTTCAGGATTTATGGTTCCTGTGATTAAAGGAGAAGCTGAAACTGAACACGTCCTAAAACTGATAACTCCAGACATGAGTCATCAATTAATTAAAGAAATGTCACGTACATCTACAGTATGGAAAGTCCCACATGCAACTGGATAGCAACAAGTGTGAGCCAATGAGGTAGTGACACATATCATCACCCCAAACTGTGAGGTATAAAGGGAATTAATATTGTAAATGTCAGGGCTTCTTCTACAGATCTCTCGAGTGAAAGTCCAAGACCAAGTCGGCAGCTGCGTATAATTCTTTGTTTTGTCAAATGAACACATTGTCTTTTGAACTCTCAATAACCGTCCACCTTGCTTTCTTCAAATCAAAACACGACAAATCTCAAAAACTAAAATAATGTATTAAAGTAAATTATTAACAAACTAAATGTAAACTCCATGTGTAATGTGTAGAATCAGTAGTGTAGGGAAGTGCATGGATGAGGGGAAACGTGTGCTAGACAATAAAGTCTCTATGACCAGTAGTTTACGGAGGCTAATGTTGTTTAACGTTAGCTAACTTTACATATTGTTGTATAACTGACATTACTGAATCAGTCTGCTGATTGGCTGATCCTCCGTGCTCATTATGAAATGTCTCAGAAACCTTTCAGAAAAAAATGATGATGAAAGCAATTCTCTCTGACTTCAGAAATCTTCTTTGGAAAATGAAACAGATCTTATTTTAAACTCTTAATCATAGTGTTAAAAACAGTGTGTGATTATATATGATTGACAGAAGCTGCTCATGTAATAATAACTTTACTGCATTCACTGATAACTGTAAAATACTGATATATGTTGTGATAAAATGCTGCTGTAATAAAACCTCAACCACAACCTCTAAAGTCCTTCATGTGTTTCACCAGGTTTGAATGAATCCTCCAACACACAAAGGAAGAGTTTAACTCTTATTATTATTATTGTTATTATTATTATTATTAATAATAATAATGTTAATATTATTATTATTATTATTATTATTATTATTATTATTATGAGTTTGACTCTTATTATCTTGATTAACATTAGTTCTTCACATCAGTGGTTCAGATAATATGATGGACAAGTTCACATTGGCAGCTGTTCAAGTCATCATGCCCGTTAGCATCGCTGCTGGTAATGGAACTCTGTTTTTATGATACTCTGCTTATGATTGATATGTTTATTATTCTTAGTGTGCATTGGAAATAAAAGAAAACTGTCATGCTCATTATTTTGTTTCATCTCTTAGATTATGCACCTTGTTCTTTTTTTCTTTCCATCTATTCAGCAGATTCAAACTAATCCTGAAAATTATGAACCAAACATTTGAAACTTCAGTGAAGGATTTGAATTTAATAAATAGAAAAAAAATAAATCTACCAACGCTACAGTCAGTGAACTCACATCAGAGTCTTCAGTTTACAGTTTGGACTCTCCTGTACAGCAGACAGAAGCTTCTCTGATGAATCAGACAGTTTGTTGAGTCTCAGGTGCAGCTCTGTCAGATGAGGGTTGGACTTCACAGCTGAGGTCACAACTTCACAGTCAGTGTCTGAGAGTTCAAAGGCAGTAAGTCTGTAATGACACAAATATTACAACATATTATCATGAAGTGGCTCAAGGTTCAGACTAACAAGGAGAACACATGTTTGAATCTCAAAAACTAAAATAATGTATTAAAGTAAGTTATTAACAAACTAAATGTAAACTCCATGTGTAATGTGTAGAATCAGTAGTGTAGGGAAGTGCATGGATGAGGGGAAATGTGTGCTAGACAATAACAAACACATGAAGCAAAGAAAGAAAAGAGATGTTGCTGGTGGAAGAGAGAGGGAGACACTGAGCAGGCCAGCTTTGATAAGGTGATCCAGCCCAAAGCCCAGCTGATGCTTCAGCCTGATGACTCCATCATTATTATTATGATTATTATGATTATTATTATTATTATCATTATTATTATTATTATGAGTTTGACTCTTATTATCTTGATTAACATTAGTTCTTCACATCAGTGGTTCAGATAATATGATGGACAAGTTCACATTGGCAGCTGTTCAAGTCATCATGCCCGTTAGCATCGCTGCTGGTAATGGAACTCTGTTTTTATTACACTCTGCTTATGATTGATATGTTTATTATTCTTAGTGTGCATTGTGTCACAGCCCCAGCTGTGACCTCCTGAGTTTCCTTGTCTGTCTCGTCTCCTCCCCTGTTTTGTCTTTGTTTCCCTTTGGCAGATGATTACGCTACTTATGTGGTAACGCTTGGCTAAGACCCCCTAGTGTTTTCTTGTGTCTTCTGCTTAGTACTGATTACCTCTGGTGTAACCGCTCTTTCCTGTTCCCTACAGTTTTGCCTACTCCACCCGCTGCTGCCCTGCCTCTGTTCCCTGGATCCAGCTCCCTGTGCACTGCCTTCCCATTTTGGACCTTGCCGCACCCACCTTCCCTGGAACCCTCACCCCAGACCCAGCCACTGCTCCCTCACTTCCCCACTACTTTATCATTAAACCCTGCCTTTGAGTTTACCCCTGTGTGTTTGCTCGTCTCTGTGGTCCGCTCTGGGGTCCTATTACTTCTGGTCGTGACACATTGGAAATAAAAGAAAACTGTCATGCTCATTGTTTAGTTTCATCTCTTAGATTATGCACCTTGTTCTTTTTTTCTTTCCATCTATTCAGCAGATTCAAACTAATCCTGAAAATTATGAACCAAACATTTGAAACTTCAGTGAAGGATTTGAATTTAATAAATAGAATAAAAAGAAAACTATCAAAGTTACAGTCAGTGAACTCACCTCAGACTCAGTTTACAGTGTGGACTCTCCTGTACAGCAGACAACAGCTTCTTTGATGAATCAGACAGGTTGCTGAGTCTCAGGTGCAGCTCTGTCAGATGAGGGTTGGACTTCACAGCTGAGGTCACAACTTCACAGTCAGTGTCTGAGAGTCCACAGTCAGTAAGTCTGTAATGACACAAATATTACAACATATGATCATGAACTGGAGAAGGAGAACACATGTTTGAATCTCAAAAACTAAAATAATGTATTAAAGTAAGTTATTAACAAACTAAATGTAAACTCCATGTGTAATGTGTAGAATCAGTAGTGTAGGGAAGTGCATGGATGAGGGGAAATGTGTGCTAGACAATAACAAACACATGAAGCAAAGAAAGAAAAGAGATGTTGCTGGTGGAAGAGAGAGGGAGACACTGAGCAGGCCAGCTTTGATAAGGTGATCCAGCCCAAAGCCCAGCTGATGCTTCAGCCTGATGACTCTTATCATTATTGATGAAGGGAGGGAAGGCATACAGGAGGCCCAGTGGCCACTGATGTGCCATTGCATCCGTCCCTAAGGGAGGATCGTCCCTCCCCATAGAGAAAAAGAGGGGACAATGAGTGTTCTCCCTGGATGCAAAAAGATCTGCCACGGCTGTGCCGTAGCGATCCCATATTCCGCTCACCACCTCTGGATGTAGCCGCCACTCTCTGGGGAGGGATCCCCAGGAGAGCCGATCTGCAGCAAGGTTCTCCCGACCTGGCACATATGTGGCCCTCAGGGACTTGAACTGGGGATGAGCCCACTCCAATATAATCCGAGCCAATCTGCATAGGCGAAGGGAACCTAGACCCCCTTGCCTGTTGATATATGCCGCCGCTACTGTACTGTCTGTTCTCATCAGCACATGGAGGTCCTGCAGCTCTGGCAGGAAGTGCAGAAGAGCCAGATGGATAGCCTGCAGCTCCAACACATTTATGTGCTGCACTAACCAGGGTCCCAGCCAGAGGCCGCTGACGCCCTTGCCTTCGTGGACAGCCGCCCAGCCTACCAGGGATGTGTCTGATGACACCACCTGGCGTCGCAACACAGGCCCCAGTGCCATCCCACGTGCAAAGTTGGTCGGCCGCTGCCACCAACGGAGAGCCACACACAGTCTGCGCGTCACCAATACGCTGATCTGCAGATTCCTCTGTGGGCAAAGTCCAGGAGGCAGCGCTGCACCGGGCGCATGTTCAGAAGAGCCTGAGGTATGACATGCACTGTGGCTGCCATTAACCCCAAGAGGCCGGAACTGGGACAAGCAAGTCCTGAGGGTGGCCTGTCTCACAGGAGTCAAGGAAAGAGTCCCTGCCCTGGCATCCAAGCACATGCCTAGGAACTCTGTGGACTGTGATGGCTGGAGCCTGCTCTTCTTCCTGTTGAGGTGCAGGCCTAGGTACTCTAAGTGCTGCAGGAGACGAGTCACATCTCTGCGGCACTGCCCCTCCGAGCAAGTACACACCAGCCAGTCGTCCATGTAATTGAGGATGCGAATACCCTCCCGCCCCAAGAGTCTCCCAGGGCAGTTTGCACTGGCCTAGGAGGTGGCATGGGGAGACAGGGTGCTGATAATTGTCAGGAAGAAATGGATGGCCTGGGGGGGCCCTGCCCCCGAACCTGCCTACTCCGCTGACCGTGTCTAGCTCTGCTAGCCTCCAAATGGACCAGTAGATCACTGGAAGCAGCACAACCTAATTGAGGTGGTCTTGGCTGTGGGGCTGGTGAAACCTGCTGATCACTGCCCCGTCAGAGCATACCACACATCTCTTTAGCACACTGGCAGGCTTCTTGAGCCTGCTGAAGCATCGCCTTGGCATCTGGTCCAAACATAGCAGAGGGGACCACAGGCAGCCTGAGTAGACGGGCTCGGTCTTCCCCCTGTAACCGTGACTGAGACAGCCAGAGATGGCGTCTCACCATATAGAGCGAGGCCAGGGCCCTACTGGTCGCCACCGCCTGCTCCTTCATCAACTTGGCCAAAAGAGATGACACCTGCTGCACCTCCGCAGTTATGCCGGAGTCTCCCACTAACTGGCCGGTCAGCTGGCGTTGGTACAAGACTAAAATAACCCCAGTGTTCACCAACCTGCCCTGTATAGCCATAGCCCCATGCAGCTTATTGAGCATGGCATCCATCATCTTGGTGTTCCTGCTCGGGCAACTCGGTGTCCCCAAGACTGACTTAGTGGGGGACATCAAGGGCCCCAAAGCCTGAACCATGGGAGGAGGACCTGACCAACGATGGGCTTCAGATGGCGTAGCAAACTGTTTCAATACCAGATCCTCCACATCAGGAAGTAGTGGCATTGAAAAAGACTGTGACTGAGTTGGAGTCACATCATCAAACCGGGAGGCCCTCTGTCCTTGGTCCACTGGCATGTCAACCCCCAATGGCACCACGGCCTGAGTAAGAAGCTGGTGATAAAGAGGAGAGGTAATGTCCTGCTCGCCCACTAAATGCTGAGACTCCACACCCTCTTGAACAGGGAGGAGGGCTTCGTCATCAGGGTCAATGCCCAAGATGTCAATGTGCCCTTCATCAGACGCATCTGACATGACGGGAGACCAGGTGTAGCTCTTCCTGCCCTTGCTAGGTGGGGGCAGTGTGCTGGACAGTAGGCGGGGCTGCAACCGTAGCTGCAGGAGGGGGCATCGCCACTCATGGGATGAGGTGACTGTGCCACTGGGTCATGCAAAACCACCCTTCTTGGCCGTTTTGTAGTCACAGTGAGAGTGGCTGGATGTGTGACAGAAAACACTCGAGCCCTAGCCTCCCTCACTCTAGCTGGCAGGATGAAACAATTCATGCAGAAGGCGGGGTCCTGGCTGGCCATGCGTGCATGGTCCAGTCCCAAGCAGTGCACACACTGGTCATGACCATCCTCCATGGGCATCCATACACCACAGTTCAAACAGGTGTGCCCCACTGAACTAGCCATTCTCCCGCTGTACACATGCACTGAAGTATGCCTGCACTGGTGGCACTAATCACCTGTCATACACTGACACAGAAGTAAAGTACAGCCCTTGGAGGAGTGTTTTTTTAAATTTTTTTTACAGACTCCCGTAGCAATCACTGGCAAATTCGCCCGTCGCCCTCCAACTAGGTCGGATTTTACGAGGAGCTATGGCAGTGTGTGTCAGGCAGCGCTGTCGCTGGCGCACACAAGCCACACCTGGCTGCGGAGGTGTAGCGATCAGCTGGGAAGCACGCCCCCGTTCCGACAAGGTCGGATTTCTCGGAGGACAGTGGTTATGCAAGTGAACCGGCAAGCCGGTGTCACGAGCCGCCACGCTTTTACCAGCAGTTTGTAGCAAAGACAGTTGCCACAATCCAGAGAGGGGCCCGTAGACCAGCTCTCCCAAACTCAGAGTAAGTGGATATTGTGAACACAATCCGGCTAACACACGCTACTCTTTATGCTCCTCAAGAGAATCACATACAACTGCTTGCAGTGGAAATCAAGGAATCAGAGTGGCCACACAGGTGTGGTGCTTATATAGCCCTAGGTTGATAATCAGTGTGGCCACCACATGTGTGGTGCTTATATAGCCCCAGGTTGCTGATCAGTGTGGCCACCTCAGGTGATGTGTCTTAAAGAGTAATCCACAACAGCTGCCCCTGTGGAGTCAGTCCCCGTACATATGGAATATGTAGGGTGGAGAGATAGTCTTGACACGATAGAGAACACCACTTCCTTCTTTACAATAAAAAGATGAACTGATGAGAAATAAAAGGCTCCATTGCTCGGTTCAACACACTCAGGGGTTTAGTCTCTATGACCAGTAGTTTACGGAGGCTAATGTTGGTTAACGTTAGCTAACTTTACATATTGTTGTATAACTGACATTACTGAATCAGTCTGCTGATTGGCTGATCCTCCGTGCTCACTATGAAATGTCTCAGAAACCTTTCAGAAAAAAATGATGATGAAAGCATTTCTCTCTGACTTCAGAAATCTTCTTTGGAAAATGAAACAGATCTTATTTTAAACTCTTAATCATAGTGTTAAAAACAGTGTGTGATTATATATGATTTACAGAAGCTGCTCATGTAATAATAACTTTACTGCATTCACTGATAACTGTAAAATACTGATATATGTTGTGATAAAATGCTGCTGAAGTAAAACCTCAACCACAACCTCTAAAGTCCTTCATGTGTTTCACCAGGTTTGAATGAATCCTCCAACACACAAAGGAAGAGAAAGAGAAGAAAACACTGTCAAATCTAATAATGACTAGAAATAAATGGAATAACTGTTCATTAACTTAACAGCTATAAACAAGTAGAGCACTATTTTAACTATAATAAAACATTTATATTATTTATATTTGAAGAACTAAACTACTAATCTACACTGATTTATAATGTTAATCACATCTGGACTTACTGAGCCTTTCTGCAGTTCCTCACAGCTGGGATCAGTCTCCGTCGTCCCTCCTCTGATGTGTTGTACTTCTTCAGGTCCAACTCATCCAGAGGCTCCTCTGACATCTGCAGCATGTAGGCCAGAGCTGAGCAGTCAAACACAGAGAGTTCCTTCTCTGATCTGTTCTCTGACTTCAGGAACTCTTGGATCTCCTGATGTATTGAGCGGTCGTTCATCTCTATCAGACAGTGGAAGATGTTGATGCTTCTGTCAGGAGAGATATCACCACTGTTCATCTCCTTCAGGTTGGTGATGACTCTCTGGATGGTTTCTGGACTGTTGTCTGTCTGACCCAGCAGGCCTCCTAAGAGACTCTGGTTGGACTCCAGAGAGAGGCCATGAAGGAAGCGGACAAACAGGTCCAGGTGGCCATTTTCACTTCTGAGAGATTTCTCCATGGCTCTCTTCAGGAAGTCATCCAGAGATGGTTTATGGCTGAAAAGTGCTGAAATATACTCAAGGAAAGACTTTGGTCTTTCTTCTCCCAGGAAGTCCTCCAGTACCTTTGTCTTCCTGCTGGTGTAACAGTGGTACATGTAGACTGCAGCCAGAAACTCCTGAACGCTCAGATGAACAAAGCTGTAGACTGTTGTCTTCTGGTGTTTCTCTCTTTTGAAGATCTCTGTACAAACTCCTGATAACACCGAGGCCTCTTTGACATCCAGACCACACTGCTCCAGGTCTTCTTGGTAGAACATGATGTTTCCTTTCATCAGCTGTTCAAACGCCAGCCTCCCCAGCTTCAGAAGAAGTTTCCTGTCAGCCTTCTTCAGCTCCTGTTGACTCGTCTCTTGTCCCTCATCATACTTGTTCTTCTTCCTCTTTGTCTTGTGTGCATCATACTTGTTCTTCTTCCTCTTTGTCTGAACCAGCAGGAAGTGTGAGTACATGTCAGTCAGGGTCTTGGGCAGCTCTCCTCTCTGGTCTGTAGTCAACGTGTCCTCCAGAACTGTAGCAATGATCCAGCAGAAGACTGGGATGTAACACATGATGTGGAGGCTCCTGGATGTCTTGATGTGTGAGATGACTCTGCTGGACTGCTCTTCATCTCTAAATCTCCTCCTGAAGTACTCCTCCTTCTGGGGGTCAGTGAAGCCTCGTACTTCTGTTACTCTGTTAACAAATGTCAGAGGGATCTGATTGGCTGCTGCAGGTCTGGTAGTTATCCAGATGAGAGCCCGGGGAAGCAGCCTCCCCTGGATGAGGCTTGTCAGCAGCACGCTGACTGATGACTTCTGTGTGACATCAGACACGACCTCACTGTTTTTGAAATCCAGTGAAAGTCTGCTTTCATCCAGGCCGTCAAAGATGAACAGAACTTTACAGACAGCGAGCTTCTCTGCTGTGAGCTTCTGTAATGTTGGATAGAAATGACAGATCAGTGTGAGCAGACTGTGCTGCTCATGTTTGATCACGTTCAGCTCTCTGAATGGAAGTGGAATCAGCTGACTAATATCTTGGTTGTTGGAGTGCTGTGCCCAGTCCAGAGTGAACTTCTGCACTGTGAAGGTTTTTCCAACGCCAGCGACGCCGTTCATCAGAACCACTCTGATGATGCGCTTCTGTTGGTCCGGTAAGACTTTAAAGATGTCCTGACACTTGATTGGAGCGTCATGGAGGAACTTCTTCTTGGAAGCTGTTTCAAGCTGCATCACCTCATGTTGGGTATTAACCTCGTTACTCCTTCCCTCTGTGATGTAGACCTCAGTGTAGGAGCTGTTGAAGGGGATTTTCCTTCCTGCTTCATCAGTTTCGTCAGTCACGTCTTGATATCTCATCGTCAGAGTGGTCTGATGTTCATCTAAAGCCTCCTGCTTTCCACTTTCTGCTGAAAGAGAAGAAAAATCTAGATGTGAACATCTCTCAGTGTGTTTACATGTATTTATGTAAGCAGGTTACTCAGAGAAAGGTTAGCTGGGTAATCAGGGAACATGTTAACATGCACAGTACTGGTTACTGTCAATCTGTACAAGCAACAAATCAGTGATCAGATTTCTCCTCTACACTGACTTTATTCTCAAAGCATGTCTTTCTTATTTTATCAGTATTAGTAACAGAAGATGTTTATCAGTGCTGACTTTTGTAGCGGAACATCTGGCTGTGATTCATTTATCCGGTGAGAGATGGCACGTCGTAAATTGAGATTCACTGACATGTAAATAAGCTACGGTCCTCCCGAAAACACGTCTCTGAAATTGAGAAGCATTTATGCAAGGAAAAGGTGTAAATCCCAAGGGCCCTCAAGTTTTACATGTTAAATCCGTCATGTCATCTGTGAAGCAAAACATGAACATTTGTTGCTCAAAAACACATTCCTTTACCTTCACCTCCAAATGAACTTTTATTTCTGCCCCTAATGCAGCGGACAGTCAAAATACCTCTTTGAATAAGTAATAAGCCACTCCATACATGTAATAATGTGTTTTAACTCATTACATTTCTTTGATGTCTGTTTAATTTTGTGATTTTATATTATCATCTTCTGTAAGTACAAACAGTGTTAAAAGTCCGACAGGAATTTAGAAAACGTAATATCGTTAAGTTTGTCAAACAGGCTATCAGAAGACCGTCAATAACTATTTCTCAAATATTATATGTGTTCCAATTGATCGTAAGCTTGTGACCTAAGAACATTTATAATAGGATGTCAATTCATGTCTGTTATGCCTGTACTAAAATGAAGGATTACAAGATTAGAATTAGGTTTTACCATTTTAATTAAAATAGGCACAACTAATTCAACTTTCACCCCCTTTTTCTCTCTTCTGTGACACAGAGAGGTGGGTGTGTCTCTCTGCCCCTCTAAACAAAAAGCGCCAGTATTCAAACTCTCCTCAGAGTTTTATGTCATATTCCTCACAGCCTGAATGTGTCTGAATTCAACAACAGAAATAATAACTTTATTTTAATGTATGTGAGTTCTGAGAAATGACAATGAAGGAATCTTCATGTAAAATGATTAAACTATATAAAGACACAGGCTGTTTCTCCTCAGATCTGCTGTCTGGATGTGATGTCATGTTTGTCTCTTCCTGTGACTGACCTTCTGATCCTGAGCTGATGTTTGATAACTTCTTCACCAGATCATTCCTGCTGATCTTCTTTAAAACGTTCTTCATCACCTCCACAGCTCCAGCAGGTTCATATTTCTGCACCATCAGATCCACCACGTCTCTCTTCTTTGCCTTCTCCAGCTGGGCCCATTGAATGGGTTTGATGTCGCCCTTGTTTTCTTTCTTCAGGAACCATTTGAACTTCTTAAAGTCATCTTCACTTAAATCGTTGAGGATGTGGAGGAGGTCTGCCTCCGTCATCTTGGCTCTCTGTTAAAATCAGAGAACATTGATAAGAGAACAGTTGTGTTTCTGTCAGTCTGCCAATAGAAACTCATTGTGTGTTTGTACTGGATCTGACTCATTTGACAAACAGCCCAGTTTGGCTGCAGTCGTTTAAATGTCAGAGAAGCTCAAGAGGATCTTCAGTAAAAACATCTTACTACAAATCTACTCAGAAGCTGTTCTGGAGCTTTCTATCACATCCAGTTTTCTCAGTTATAGACATGTATGTGTTAAAACAGACTGTTTTCTGTCTTTAATGTAGAGAATAAAAGCTAAAGTGTAATCTCAGCACAAGGTCCAGTTAGTGTTCTGCTTTCACAGCTCACCTGTTTGTTGTGGTTCAGTGAACTCTGCTGTCTTCACGTTCTGATTGGTTGGTTAACGCTGGTGTGAAAACTGTCACCAGAGAGCTCCTGAAGATGAGGGTCTGGTCTCAAAGTGAACTGTAGCAGCCGATAACGTTCTTCTTGTATCTACAGCTGAAAACATGTGAGAATAAAGAGATCTGAACTTGTAAATGTGTAAACTGTGAATGAATATGACACATCCTGAATATGAATCTCCTGTAAACTCACAGTGTGTTTGTAGAGTCTGAAGCATGCATGTAGTCTGACTGAATCATTTACACACATTTCTATGAGCTGCACAGCTTTGATAAACACATCAGCTGACTCTTTATATTAAGATGCTGAACCTGCTGCAGAAGATCTTCACACTAAACTAATAACTGATGGAGATGGTTTAGTAGAGAGTGTGTTGGTTCTTCAATAAGATATAAAAACTGAATCATCTTCAGGTCAGTTTAAATAGAAACAGTCTCTTACTTTGTGTCTGAGGGTCCAGGTTCATTACTGAAGTTTAGAGGATCATCATCAGACTGCTCACTCTTCATCAACACAGCTGGATGTTAGAGACTCTGCTCCATCCTCATCTTCTGGAGTCTGAGAGGTAAACCAGGAACACTGGAGACACACACACATACACAGTATAATAAACCCAGTCCTGACTCTCAACTCATCACAAAGAGAAACTTTGACTCTGGTTTAAATCCAACAAACAGACTTCAGATAAACATGTGTGTGCTTCTTAACTGTGACTTCTCTCTATTTAGAGCTCAGCAGTGAGTCACGTGACATCGCTGTGAGGACGCACAAACCAGGAAAACAACAGGAAACAACGTTTAACACCTCAAACTCTGTCATTTCACATTTAATCAACTAAACAATGAATGTGATCAATAATCATCAGATTGATCAATAATGACAGTAATCATTATCTACAGTCCTGATATTAACACTCACCTGCCTCACACTGTTTTCCTCCTTCTGCTCTGATGACTGTAAAATGAAGTCGGACTGAAAACTTTCAGCTTTACTTCCTGTTTGTTAGTTCCTCGTTCTGCTTTACAGGAAGTCATGTGTGTAAGACTGTCTCTGTAACACACTGACCACATAGTTCAGACATATACAAGGTTTAGACCTGGTCTAGTTAGCTTAGCTTCAGTTTGGAGTCTTTGTCTACAAATATGAATCTCTTTAGCTGTTCCACTTTATTCACCAGCAAGTCTCTAAATGTGTCAAAGCAACACAACGAGTTCAAAGTGTGTAAAAGTGTGATTGGAGCAGAGAGGAAGTGCAGAGTGTGCTAATCATTGACTGTGTCTTCATCACTACCTGCAACCTGTTTCACATCACATGTACAGTCCTCATCTGATCCTTTCTTCACATTACAATGTCAATGATACACATATGTTTCATGATTATTGATCTCATGGCTTCTCAGCAGCTGTTCAACACCTGCATGGTAAATGCAACTCAAACCATCTGACACTTTATCACACAGACCACAAAAGCTCCACTATTTTCTCTTCTTTTCATACTTTTTCCTTCTGTTATAGAAAGATGAACACAGTTAAATGGTTTAATGTGACTTTTGAGTTTCCAGATGAAGTTTCTAACTCTTAAGTCACGTAGAGGTAGATGCTGTTTGACCTCAGCTCGCTTTCTTCCTGTCATCATTTTGTACAGTACACCCTCCCACCCCTTCCTTATTGTATTAATACTTTGATGATCATTAATACAGTGTTAAAGTAGATTCAGCTGATTCATTTGACCTTTTAATTTATGAGCTTTTATATGCTGTCACCACATTGATCTGTTGTAAGTCAGATGTCTCACAGCTTGTTAGTGAGGATGAAATGAATGTTTCATAAAGAAAGAGGAAACAGAAAATGTTGACCCTGGTTCTAAAGGAACTGGAACCATATATGGAAACAGTTGTGAGAACAGAGAAGTGTGCTGATGGTGGTTTTGGGTGGAGGCTGGAAGTATGACCTGTTTTAAACTCTTTCATGTCCTCCTCTCTTCCTGCAGAGCTCAAAGAGACTGTATGTGTACGTTTATTAAAAGCAGTTAGACTGTATCTGTGGTATTTAATGACCTTTATTATCACTTAACTAGACAGGCTGACTTTTCAGCTACTACAAAACATGTGATATTAAACTTCTTATTGTTTGATTTTATGTCTTTATTTCTTTGTTTCAACTGTGTGGAGATCAGATTCATTTTGGTTCATATGAAGCTTTCTGTGCATTAAGTTTTGTCTTTGTGTGTTTTTAAAACATTTTACAATAAGTTACATGAAATATTAAGTTACCAAAGAAAATGTACTTCCTGTCTGTCACCTCATCATTATTGTTAGGGACCTACATTCGCTGTAAAATCAAAATAAAACATTTTCATTATGAGAGAGGAAAGAAATGCACGTTGCAGAAAGATTAAGATATTTAAATGATTCAATCTGACACGTCAACTAAAAGTTTCCATTGAGTTTCTGCTCTATAGTCACGTATATAGATGCTGTTTGACCTCAGCATGCTCTTTCTTCCTCCTGTTGAATTCCCAGTTCCTGATTAAAAAGCTTACATGCATCTTTCACAAACCACTGCTTCTTGTCACCTTTCAGTTCTGTACAGCCCTCTTGCTCAGTTCCTCATTCAGTTCCAGTCTACGCGATCACAGACACGAAGCATCAAACCTCCAAAAAGACCAACAAGTAGAAAACAGAACATAATTGTCATGTATGGAGGGAGATGTGCTTCCTTCTGCTTCAGCAACATAAACCTTCTTCATCTTAGTTATTACTACAATTATAGAAGCAGAAAGTTAGAAAGTTCATCTCATGTTTATGTCTCCATCTAGTGGCTGATGGTGAAACTCTCAGCAAAAAGTAGTTTATTCTAGTGTACTACCAGTATACTTATTTTATACTAAAACTGAGGCAGTATACTTAAAGTTTACTTTTTATATACTATATTTTATATACTTAAGAATAGTATAGTGAAGTATACTGAACATTAATACTAAGACTTACACTTATACTTTAATACTAAAGCCACAAAGTACCAATAAGGTCAAGTCATTGACTCGTGCTTACATTTAATTTAGCTTTGAGGTATTACCCCTGTTATAAACTTATATGTTATATAACTAGTACAGTGTCAGTATATAGAAGAGTGTACTTTATATACTTTAAATATACTTCAATAAACTAACATGTGGACTAGAAGTATAAACCTAGTACACTAGTACATTTTAATAAACTTAAAAATGTTCCAATTTAGTCTGAAGAGGTAATAAATTAGTAACTTTCTAGTACACTACAAGTCCATGGTCCATAGTATACTAGCTATTCTTATACTTACACTCAAGCAAACTTTTAATATACTACTTTTAGCTGAGGGAAAGCTGAACTACAGCACACTGTGAAAAGCACACGACTGATGCTGATAATGTGCAGAGAAAGATCTGACTTCACTTTGCAGAGTGAAACTTTCTCATCAGAGTATTTACAGATTCAGGATTCAGAGTTCTTCAAATGTAGAAAGATGAACACAGGAAAGAGAGAAACTGCTCACCAGGCCCGGGTGTCTTCAGTTACTAGATTGACCGGCAGCCAACCAGGGTAGGGTTAGGGTAGTTACTGCAGGGCTCCAGCAGAGGGAGCGGTGGTGTAGTTACTGCAGGGCTCCAGCAGAGGGAGTGTAGAGCTGTCAGTCATTACACACGTAACCCTAACCCTAACCCAGAGACCCTAACCCTGAGACCCTAACCCAGAGACCCTAACCCAGAGACCCTAACCCTGAGACCCTAACCCTGAGACCCTAACCCAGAGACCCTAACCCTGAGACCCTAACCCTGAGACCCTAACCCAGAGACCCTAACCCTGAGACCCTAACCCAGAGACCCTAACCCAGAGACCCTAACCCAGAGACCCTAACCCTGAGACCCTAACCCAGAGACCCTAACCCAGAGACCCTAACCCAGAGACCCTAACCCTAACCCAGAGACCCTAACCCTGAGACCCTAACCCTGAGACCCTAACCCTAACCCAGAGACCCTAACCCAGAGACCCTAACCCAGAGACCCTAACCCTAACCCAGAGACCCTAACCCAGAGACCCTAACCCTGAGACCCTAACCCAGAGACCCTAACCCAGAGACCCTAACCCAGAGACCCTAACCCTAACCCAGAGACCCTAACCCTGAGACCCTAACCCTGAGACCCTAACCCTAACCCAGAGACCCTAACCCAGAGACCCTAACCCAGAGACCCTAACCCAGAGACCCTAACCCTAACCCAGAGACCCTAACCCAGAGACCCTAACCCTGAGACCCTAACCCAGAGACCCTAACCCTGAGACCCTAACCCAGAGACCCTAACCCTGAGACCCTAACCCAGAGACCCTAACCCTAACCCAGAGACCCTAACCCAGAGACCCTAACCCAGAGACCCTAACCCAGAGACCCTAACCCTGAGACCCTAACCCTGAGACCCTAACCCAGAGACCCTAACCCAGAGACCCTAACCCTGAGACCCTAACCCTGAGACCCTAACCCAGAGACCCTAACCCAGAGACCCTAACCCTGAGACCCTAACCCAGAGACCCTAACCCTGAGACCCTAACCCAGAGACCCTAACCCAGAGACCCTAACCCAGAGACCCTAACCCTAACCCAGAGACCCTAACCCTGAGACCCTAACCCTGAGACCCTAACCCTAACCCAGAGACCCTAACCCTGAGACCCTAACCCAGAGACCCTAACCCTAACCCAGAGACCCTAACCCAGAGACCCTAACCCTGAGACCCTAACCCAGAGACCCTAACCCTGAGACTCTAACCCAGAGACCCTAACCCTGAGACCCTAACCCAGAGACCCTAACCCTAACCCAGAGACCCTAACCCAGAGACCCTAACCCTAACCCAGAGACCCTAACCCTGAGACCCTAACCCTGAGACCCTAACCCTAACCCAGAGACCCTAACCCAGAGACCCTAACCCTGAGACCCTAACCCTGAGACCCTAACCCAGAGACACTAACCCTGAGACCCTAACCCAGAGACCCTAACCCTGAGACCCTAACCCAGAGACCCTAACCCAGAGACCCTAACCCAGAGACCCTAACCCTGAGACCCTAACCCAGAGACCCTAACCCAGAGACCCTAACCCTAACCCAGAGACCCTAACCCTGAGACCCTAACCCTGAGACCCTAACCCTAACCCAGAGACCCTAACCCAGAGACCCTAACCCAGAGACCCTAACCCTAACCCAGAGACCCTAACCCAGAGACCCTAACCCTGAGACCCTAACCCAGAGACCCTAACCCTGAGACCCTAACCCAGAGACCCTAACCCTGAGACCCTAACCCTGAGACCCTAACCCTAACCCAGAGACCCTAACCCAGAGACCCTAACCCAGAGACCCTAACCCTAACCCAGAGACCCTAACCCAGAGACCCTAACCCTGAGACCCTAACCCAGAGACCCTAACCCTGAGACCCTAACCCAGAGACCCTAACCCTGAGACCCTAACCCAGAGACCCTAACCCCCTTTAGGAGACAGTTATTGCGCAATTCCATTTTCGATTTCGGGTCGTTAACTCAGCCCACGGGACTCAGAAAATTACAAAAATTGCACCTAAATTAACAGCACGCCACGCCGGATTTTTTGACGCCAAGCTCGTCCGGATCTGACGACAAAAGTGCAACGGCCATTTCGGCACAAACACCAGGTGGCGCATGACCAAAAGTTGAATGTCCAATGTGGAATCTTCCACATTCACACCTAAACCCATTCATTTTCTTTTCACGTCGACCTCTCGGCCCACGAGCCTCCCAGCTGCTCCCTGATAGGCTCTACCCCCCCATTTTCGGCCACACCGGTTCCAACGGTGCCACCCCCGAGTCTCTATGATGTAAGGAAATGGGTGTAACCTCAAAAGCTGCCTTGAAAGACATGTTTTTTTCAGCCCAACATTTACCATGTCCCTCCTTTTAAAAGGGATGTCCCACAGACTCGGTCTAGATGTCTACTTGCTCCTCAAGAGGAGACCTTTCAATGGACACCTGAACTGAGCATGTGGGACTTACGGATGGAGATATATCTGGGAGAGAAAGACCCCCTTATGCTTCAAAGTGACACACTTCCAAGTTGCATGCAAAAAGGCGAGAATATGGAATGCTTCCAAATTACATGCAAATAAGCGAGAATATGGAAGGCTTCCACATTACATGCAAACAAGCGCGAATATGGAAGGCTTCCAAATTACATGCAAACAAGCGCGAATGTGGAAGGCTTCCAAAAGATGCACTTCCAAATTCCCACTGTCCATAATCTGGAAGCTGCCCCATATCCCACTGGCGAGAATGTGGAATGTGGAAGGTGGAATCATCCATAATCTGGAAGCTGCCCCAAGTCTAACCTTTTCCACTGGTGGGAATTTGGAATGTGGAATGTTCCATAATCTGGAAGCTGCCCCATATCCCACTGGCGAGAATGTGGAATGTGGAATCATCCGTAATCTGGAAGCTGCCCCATATCCCACTGGCGAGAATGTGGAAGGTGGAATCATCCATAATCTGGAAGCTGCCCCATATCCCACTGGCGGGAATGTGGAATCATCCATAATCTGGAAGCTGCCCCAAGTCTAACCTTTTCAATGGCTGGATTATGGAAGGGTGGAGTCTTCCACACTCTGTGTCTAGCTACAAGGTGGCAATAATCATGACAAGCAAAGGCATTTTGCAAATTTTTTATTGCTTAACAGCACACAACCTGAGGTAAAAACCAGTAGAAGACCTGAAGGCAATGGATCGAACATAGCTATAATAGCACACAACATTTAAAACCAGTGGAGGTATCAGAGCGTCTGGATTCAGGCACCCGTCTTTTCGTCAGCACAACCGTGCTGTGTACATTCCCCAGTGGTGTAGGTCGGTGGGGGGAGAGGGAGCTGCCGCGACGGGGGGGTTTGAGGAGTCGACAGGTTGGACATAAGGGTTGGAAGGGTGGTGGCAATAATTCTACATTGGGAGGGGGTGGGGAGGGCCACTCGTCCTTGAATTCCTTCACCTGGATTCTAGTGCCGGCCTCTACATCACTGAGGTTGACCCTGGATGGATGAAAGGAAAATAGTTGGACAATTTAGACCTTGACAGACAAATGGCCAGCAAAGTACAAAAATATGACATTTGGATATCTTTTACACTGTTGATGCACGCTGGATTGAGACCTTGAATTCTGCGTCATCAGGGGTGATAGGGCTGGTCTCACAGCTGTTCTCGGACTGTGTATGGAGAACAGAGTAATGACAGCTGTTATCACTGAACCTAAAGTGAAAGTACATGGCATGCTGTACAATGAATCAAGTGTCGTAAGGCAGGATCCAACAGTGGCAACGAACTGTCTCCAACAGGATGGAATGTACAGGGGTTATTTCTCAGCTGGATTTTTTCTGCCCCCACCTCCTTGTTGGACTTCTGCAAGGCCTTCTTAGCCTCACTTCCAATTGGCTGGGAAGAAGCCAAAGACAGCTCGGCTTCATCAGTGGGAGTCGGGCTCATGGGGCGCAGCGGAGTGGGGCGCTGCGGAGTGGGATCGGTGACAGAGTACTCAGGTGGACCATCGGCTCCCTCTGTAGGGCCGGAAGGTTGTTGTTGGTCCGACTGGGTGGGAGCAGTGTAAAGAGAAGAAAGGTGTCAAAACATGAAAAGCTGCATCAAACTTGAGTACAAAGAATTTGGTCATCTGTGTCCACTTACCATCTCACGTCAAAACTAGTCACGATTAGATGTGCTTCCTGGGGCGGAAAAAATGAATGGGAATAGGTGTGAATGTGGAAGCACGCGATCTGCTTCCAAATTCCTATCTATTGCACTAGCATTAGCCCCCTAGTTAGCATCGTTTCAAACGCTGGCAAAAGTCAAAGCAAAACAAATAAATACACCACATATTTAGTGTCCAAAGGGGACAGGGTGACTAACACATGTAGGGGTGACCCATGTTGACGTACCTGCACCGTCTTTCTATGCGCTGAGGAGGAGCGTTTCGTGTGTGCGTCTGCCTAGCTCGTATTTTCCTGCTGAATAGGCTGACTTCCTGTTGACACAGGAAGTTAAAAACTTGACCTCCGTCAACAGGTGAGAATGTGGAAGATTCCACATTTCAACTCCCGCTTCCAATTTGTACACTAATAGGCGAGAATATGGAATGCTTCCAAAAAACGCACTTCCAAGTTCCCACTGTCCATAATCTGGAAGCTGCCCCATATCCCACTGGCGGGAATGTGGAAGGTGGAATCATCCATAATCTGGAAGCTGCCCCAAGTCTAACCTTTTCACTGGCGAGAATGTGGAATGTGGAATCATCCATAATCTGGAAGCTGCCCCATATACCACTGGCGGGAATGTGGAATGTGGAATGTGGAATCATCCATAATCTGGAAGCTGCCCCAAGTCTAACCTTTTCACTGGCGAGAATGTGGAATGTGGAATGTTCCGTAATCTGGAAGCTGCCCCCCTCCCAGAGCAACAACTGGAGCCAACACATTCATGCCTTTAACAAAAAAAAATTTTAATTTTTTTAACAGAACAGAACAGAACAGAAGAAAACAAACAGAAATTACCAAACCCTTAATTACTGTCTTCCCCAAAGAGGTCAAGTGAGCAGAACAGCTGGATGGACTCATCCTCAACTCCTGTGCTTGAGATCTGCGGTTGGAACAGGGAGGAGGGCGGAGAAGTGGGCAGAGAAGCAGGCGGAGAAGCGGGCCCAGCAGCAGCTGGCTCAGAACAGGGCGGAGAAGCGGGCCCAGCAGCAGCTGGCTCAGAACAGGGCGGAGAAGTGGG
This sequence comes from Scomber colias, assembly GCA_021039105.1. Lineage (NCBI taxonomy): Eukaryota > Metazoa > Chordata > Actinopteri > Scombriformes > Scombridae > Scomber > Scomber colias. Next base: position 119,282 of record JAJDFG010000262.1, on the reverse strand, counting down.
CCCAGCAGCAGCTGGCTCAGAACAGGGCGGAGAAGCGGGCCCAGCAGCAGCTGAAGAGAGTGCACCATCCGGGACACCGTCCGGCATACCGTCCAGCGCACCGCCACTCGGGGTTCCCTCGGTGGTCCCCGGCTGAGAAGACGCATTCTGTGGCATGTTGAGGGTAAAGCTCCATTTATCCTCATATTGTTGGGTTTTGAGGGGATCCAGCCTTTCAATAGTCACCTGAATTCGTTTTCGTTTGGCAGCCGAGGGGGAGAAGAGCCTCTTCTTCCGTCGACTGTTTACCATTACCTCCTCCTCTGAAGACAGCGAGCTGGAGTCCGGCCCGTCATCATAGACAGGCTCCTCTTCATCCTCGCTGTCTTCAGAGGAGAGGGAATAGGAGGACTCTTCCTCCAGGGGCTTGGGCTTGGCTCTGGCTTTATGTCTCTCCTTTAACAGGGCTTTCATGCGAAGTTTTCTGTTCTGGTAAGCCACGTCCTTGGTCGGAAGGGAGACATAAAACTTTTCTGCTGTTGATGGGTCGTGGCACATTGAGAGGGCAACCTTTCTCCTCTCCGTCTCAGACAGGTGCCTCTCGGCCTGAGTGGAGACGCTGCTGCGGATCATATTAAAACTGATCGGCCCCTGGAGCCCTGCGTCCTTCCAGGCCAGGTGGAGAAAGTTTGCCGGCTTGCTGATGCTTCTCCCGAGGTACGTGTGAAAAATGTTTTTGCTGGTCTTTCCCTTGGTACAGCAGTCGCCATCATAGAGCCTCTTCAGCCAACTAAACTCTTTGGCGTTGAGCACCAGCGATGCCTGGCCGAAGGTCTTGGCAGTCTTGTGCTCATTCACCTGTGAGAAGGAAGGAAGGAAGGCAGAAAGGATCCGCTGTCAAAGACCTCCCAATTTGTATACTAATTGCCTACAATTTGGAATGCTTCCAAAATATGGACTTCCAAGTCCGGACTGTCCATAATCTGGAAGCTTCCCCAAGTCTAACCTCTCCCACTGGCGGGAATGTGGAATGTGGAATGTTCCATAATCTGGAGGCTTCCCCAAGTCTAACCTCTCCCACTGGCAGGAATGTGGAATGTGGAATGTTCCATAATCTGGAAGCTGCCCCAAGTCTAACCTCTCCCACTGGCGGGAATGTGGAATGTTCCATAATCTGGAAGCTGCCCCAAGTCTAACCTCTCCCACTGGCGGGAATGTGGAATGTGGAATGTTCCATAATCTGGAGGCTTCCCCAAGTCTAACCTCTCCCACTGGCGGGAATGTGGAATGTGGAATGTTCCATAATCTGGAGGCTTCCCCAAGTCTAACCTCTCCCACTGGCGGAAATGTGGAATGTTCCATAATCTGGAAGCTGCCCCAAGTCTAACCTCTCCCAATGGCGGGAATGTGGAGGGATGGATCCCCCCCCCCCCCTCACACTACTCACCAGGACCTGGTATCGACTGCCATCCATCCAGACGTCCGCATTAGCCACATGCTCCTTAAGCATGCTTGTGAGCACCACCGATCTGTGGCCACTGATTATGCAGAGATAACCCATCAGGTAGCCCATCAACATGAAATGGTCCCTGGCTGTAAATTTGTCGCTGGCCAAGACATCTACAAACGCGCACACACACACACACACAAAACATCAGCAAAAAGGTAGGTTCAAAACATGTGCACTGCCGCCGAGGTCCACTTACCCAGCAGCTGCTGGATTCTTTTCTTGGCAGTGCTTAGGAAACTAAGCTCTTGCTCTGAGTCCAGCTGGGTGACTGCGGAGACAGGAGGAGGATTAGTCCCTGCCAAAAGTGGTACGGTTCTTTGGTTTTGAAAGGAATTTTGAAGGTCCCAAAAAAATGAAAACATAACTCACCAGTCTTTGTCAACTTGACCTTCTGCTGGCGAATCACCACATCCCTGTGGATCTCTGACTGGAGCCTCTTAAGCTCGTACAGGACCCTGCCGATGTCCTCTGTCTTGAGCTTACTCTGCTTCAGGAAGGCGTGCTCCACGTGTCTATACAAGTTGACCACATTGATCAACATGTTTTTGACGGTGGTGGGCATATAGCCCTTATTCTTCAAGTAAGCGGGATAGCTGCGGGAAGAGGCAGGGAGGCACATGGTGAGCGGTGAAAAAGAGAGAGAGAGAGAGACAGAGAGACAGAGAGCAGTGACACCTGGCAAAGGAGGAGGAACCCATACAAACTTACTTCCTCAGCTTGTCCATGCGGGCTAAAAAACGCAAGTCATCCCTAGTCGAACTTTCAGGCATTCCGCCCACCATGTAAGCGCAAAAGCGGACACAGTGACTGGCAACCTGCTTTGCATTGTCGTGGTCTTTCCGACCCGTCCGTGACCCCAGCTTAAATGTCCTGTAGTCGTCGATGACCCGTTCTACAGTGGGAGGGGACAAAAACCAAACAAAAACAACAAATCATGTAATCATCCAAATCATGCACTTCCAATTTGTATACTAATAGGCGAGAATATGGAACGCTTCCAAAAGGCGCACTTCCAAATCCAAACTGTCCATAATCTGGAATAATCTGCCCCAAGTCTAACCCCTTCCAAATTATGGACAACTGGCGAGAATATGGAATGCTTCCAAAAGGTGCACTTCCAAATCCAGACTGTCCATAATTTGGAAGCTACCCCAAGTCTAACCTTTCCCACTGGCGGGAATGTGGAATGTGGAATCATCCATAATCTGGAAGCTGCCTCAAGTCTAACCTCTTCCAAGTTATGGACAACTAGCGAGAAAATGGAATGCTTCCAGATTACGGACATTCATATCCGGACTGTCCATAATCTGGAAGCTGCCCCAAGTCTAACCCCACCCCACCAAAACAAACAAACAAACAAACAAACAAACACACCACCTACCGCACAGAGTCCCTTTCCTGGGAAACTTGTGCAATTGCTCTCCCTTTTGGGCCGATTTGGGCGTCATCTGCAGACACTTCCGCACGGGAGTGCGATGCTGCCCCCCTGATTCCGCAGGCGACTCTTCCGCCACCGATGCCACCGCCACCGATGCCACCGCCGCCGAGGCTGCTCCTGCCCTGCATGCCATGGCGGCCTCCATGGCTGCTGCCGCTTCCTTCTTGGCCATTGCCACTTCACGTTCCAGTGCTGCCAACCGACTGAGGATTTTAGCGCACCTGCAGGGCCGCTCATTGTTGTTCTCATCAGTCTGCTGGAGTTGAAAAGTAGACCACCGCTCCTTCTCATCCCCCTCCAGCGTCTCTACCTCTCCCTCCTGCTCCTCCTCCTCCTCCACCGCCCACTCTGCTGCCACCTCCTCCAACATCGTCCATTCTGCCGGCACCGCCTCTGCCTCTTCCTCCTCCGCCTCCGCCGCCGCCTCCGCCTCCGCCGCCGCCGCCGCCTCCGCCTCCGCCTCCACCTCCGCCTCCTTGCCACCGTTGCTTTGGGCAGCGGGAGCAGAGTGAGCCCGCGGTGTTCTCTTTTTGGGAGTCGGGGGAGGGACTGGCTGTCCAGAAGAGTCGGGGGCATTTGGAGGCATCTCGCCATCCTTGATGAGCAGGGACAGTGCACTCAACACAGAGTTGTTGCTAATGTCTGTGGGGGTGTGACTCAAAGTCCTCTGGGACACGCAGAGATCCATTGGTCCATTGTCCTCTGGAGAACAAAACAAGAAAAGCACACGCATGATTTTGGGACACTGCCGTCACCCCGTATCCCACCTGGGAGGGAAGGTAGACAGGCCTTACCTGGCTCGCTGAGAGTCCCAAGTGTGGAGACCATGGGCGGGTAGGGACCGATGGAGCGAAGCTTGGCAAATTCCTTCGCGATAGCCACCCTCTTCGCCTGCGTCTGTAGAGGTTCTCGTTCCTGTTAAAAATGGTCAGATGTCAATTGGCTGCTCTTCACCTCGTAAGAGCTTTCACCTGTTGGCACAGGCGCCCACCCATACCAACCATACGCATACACTTACAGCGGGAGATGAGATTTGGTGCGCGTCCAGGAGATGCTTGTCAAGGCGCACCAGCTTTTCCTTCATACAGATGGGGCAGTCCAATGGATCTGTTGTTCTGCAGCAAAGGCAAAAAGGTCATTATTCCCAAACATCCAATTTGTATGCTAATAGGCGAGAATATGGAAGGCTTCCACATTACATGCAAACAAGCGAGAATATGGAAGGCTTCCAAATTACATGCAAACAAGCGAGAATGTGGAAGGCTTCCAAATTACATGCAAACAAGCGAGAATGTGGAAGGCTTCCAAATTACATGCAAACAAGCGAGAATGTGGAAGGCTTCCACATTACATGCAAACAAGCGAGAATGTGGAAGGCTTCCACATTACATGCAAACAAGCGAGAATGTGGAAGGCTTCCACATTACATGCAAACAAGCGAGAATGTGGAAGGCTTCCACATTACATGCAAACAAGCGAGAATGTGGAAGGCTTCCAAATTACATGCAAACAAGCGAGAATGTGGAAGGCTTCCAAATTACATGCAAACAAGCGAGAATGTGGAAGGCTTCCAAATTACATGCAAACAAGCGAGAATGTGGAAGGCTTCCACATTACATGCAAACAAGCGAGAATATGGAAGGCTTCCACATTACATGCAAACAAGCGAGAATGTGGAAGGCTTCCAAATTACATGCAAACAAGCGAGAATGTGGAAGGCTTCCACATTACATGCAAACAAGCGAGAATGTGGAAGGCTTCCACATTACATGCAAACAAGCGAGAATGTGGAAGGCTTCCACATTACATGCAAACAAGCGAGAATGTGGAAGGCTTCCACATTACATGCAAACAAGCGAGAATGTGGAAGGCTTCCACATTACATGCAAACAAGCGAGAATGTGGAAGGCTTCCAAATTACATGCAAACAAGCGAGAATGTGGAAGGCTTCCACATTACATGCAAACAAGCGAGAATGTGGAAGGCTTCCAAATTACATGCAAACAAGCGAGAATGTGGAAGGCTTCCAAATTACATGCAAACAAGCGAGAATGTGGAAGGCTTCCACATTACATGCAAACAAGCGAGAATGTGGAAGGCTTCCAAATTACATGCAAACAAGCGAGAATGTGGAAGGCTTCCACATTACATGCAAACAAGCGAGAATGTGGAAGGCTTCCAAATTACGGACAAATAGCGAAAATATGGAAGGCTTCCAAATTCCCACTGTCCATAATCTGGAAGCTGCCCCAAATCTAACCCCTTCCAAATTACGGACAAATAGTGAGAATATGGAATGCTTCCAAGTAACATGCCATCTTACCGTGCAGTCCCATATTTCAGAAGGAGCCCAAACTCCGTACTGTTGGGAACTGTGTGAACAGACTCCAGGTGTTGCTTAAGCCTTGTATAGGTGCGGTAGCACAGCGCGCACAGCTTTTTTGGTGGAGACTGCATGCAAAGGATGGAAAACAATCAGACAACTAAGCAGCATGTGTCTTCTAAAACAAATTAATAGTACCGCTGGGGTATACTTACCATCTCCGTCAGAATAGAAAGAATACAGGCGACCTCGTCCCTGAAAAACAACAGGCTGTCCATAATGTGGAAGCACACACTGTCCAAAATGTGGAAGGAGACCATGCGCTTCCAAATTCCTATCTATTGCACTAGCATTAGCTCGCTAGCTAAATTGCAAAATGCTCGGAAAACAACCTTCAAAACGCTACCTAACAGGCAAAAAACACAACCTGCGTCAATGGGCACACTACATAGAAAAAAATACACCAGTTTCTACAACACAAATGGCCACTTACCTGTCTATTCACCAAAATACGACACCAGATGTTCACCTGCCTCCTCAGTCCACCGTCTGCAGCAAACCTGTTAAACCTGTTGTTCCTGTTCACAGAGGAAGTGTCATGTGGTGGGCGGGAGACAATGGCTTAATAGAAGCAATGTGGAAGATTCCACATTCGCACCGTTCATGTTAATTCAAATTTGAATAGTAACAGGTGAGAATATGGAATCCTTCCAAAAAACGCACTTCCGAGTTCCCACTGTCCATAATCTGGAAGCTGCCCCATATACCACTGGCGGGAATGTGGAATTTGGAATCATCCATAATCTGGAAGCTGCCCCAAGTCTAACCTTTTCAATGGCCGGATTATGGAAGGGTGGAGTCTTCCACCCTCTGTGTCTAGCTACAAGGTGGCAATAATCATGACAAGCAAAGGCATTTTGCAAATTCTTTATTGCTTTACAGCACACAACCTGAGGTAAAAACCAGTAGAAGACCTGAAGGCAATGGATCGAACATAGCTATAATAGCACAAAACATTTAAAACCAGTGGAGGTATCAGAGCGTCTGGATTCAGGCACCCGTCTTTTCGTCAGCACAACCGTGCTGTGTACATTCCCCAGTGGTGTAGGTCGGTGGGGGGAGAAGGTCGGGAAGGGGTGCGAAACGGCGGAAGATAAGAAGTTGGGCGGGAGCGGACGGGGATGATGAACGCGAGGAGTGGCCGGCCCGCCGCTGCCTGCGGTCCCAGGGAAGATGAGACGAGAGGTGTGATGTGCAGGTGGGGATGAGATGAGGGATGTGAGGAGAGGTGTCATGTGCAGGTGGAGGTGAGATGAGAGGTGTGATGTGCAGGTGGGGATGAGATGAGAGGTGTGATGTGCAGGTGGGGATGAGATGAGGGATGTGAGGAGAGGTGTGATGTGCAGGTGGAGGTGAGATGAGAGGTGTGATGTGCAGGTGGGGATGAGATGAGAGGTGTGAAGTGCAGGTGGAGGTGAGATGAGGGATGTGAGGAGAGGTGTGATGTGCAGGTGGAGGTGAGATGAGAGGTGTGAGGGAGCTTCCGCGACGGGGGGGATGGAGGAGTCGACAGGTTGGACATAAGGGTTGGAAGGGTGGTGGCAATAATTCTACATTGGGAGGGGGTGGGGAGGGCCACTCGTCCTTGAATTCCTTCACCTGGATTCTAGTGCCGGCCTCTACATCACTGGGGTGGACCCTGGATGGATGAAAGGAAAATAGTTGGACAATTTAGACCATGACAGACAAATGGCCAGCAAAGTACAAAAATATGACATTTGGATATCTTTTACACTGTTGATCCACGCTGGATTGAGACCTTGAATTCTGCGTCATCAGGGGTGATAGGGCTGGTCTCACAGCTGTTCTCGGACTGTGTATGGAGAACAGAGTAATGACAGCTGTTATCACTGAACCTAAAGTGAAAGTACATGGCATGCTGTACAATAAATCAAGTGTCGTAAGGCAGGATCCAACAGTGGCAACGAACTGGCTCCAACAGGATGGAATGTACAGGGGTTATTTCTCAGCTGGATTTTTTTCTGCCCCCACCTCCTTGTTGGACTTCTGCAAGGCCTTCTTAGCCTCACTTCCAATTGGCTGGGAAGAAGCCAAAGACAGCTCGGCTTCATCAGTGGGAGTCGGGCTCATGGGGCGCAGCGGAGTGGGGCGCTGCGGAGTGGGATCGATGACAGAGTACTCAGGTGGACCATCGGCTCCCTCTGTAGGGCCGGAAGGTTGTTGTTGGTCCGACTGGGTGGGAGCAGTGTAAAGAGAAGAGAGGTGTCAAAACATGAAAAGCTGCATCAAACTTGAGTACAAAGAATTTGGTCATCTGTGTCCACTTACCATCTCACGTCAAAACTAGTCACGATTAGATGTGCTTCCTGGGGGGGAAAAAAATGAATGGGATTAGGTGTGAATGTGGAAGCACGCGACCTGCTTCCAAATTCCTATCTATTGCACTAGCATTAGCCTGCTAGTTAGCATAGTTTTGAACGCTGGCAAAAGTCAAAGCGAAACAAATAAATACACCACATATTTAGTGTCCAAAGGGGAAACGTTACTAACACATGTCGGGATGGCCCATGTTTACTTACCTGCACCGTCTTTTTACTGCAGTCTATGAAGAGCGCTGAGGAGGAGCGTGTCATGTGTGCGTCTGCCTAGCTCGTATTTTCCTGCTGAATAAGCTGACTTCCTGTTGACACAGGAAGTTAAAAACTTGACCTCCGGCAACAGGTGAGAATGTGGAAGATTCCATATTTCAACTCCCGCTTCCAATTTGTATACTAATAGGCGAGAATATGGAATGCTTCCAAAAACCGCACTTCCAAGTTCCAACTGTCCATAATCTGGAAGCTGCCCCATATCCCACTGGCGGGAATGTGGAATGTGGAATGTTCCATAATCTGGAAGCCGCCCCAAGTCTAACCTTTTCACTGGCGAGAATGTGGAATGTGGAATCATCCATAATCTGGAAGCTGCCCCATATCCCACTGGCGGGAATGTGGAAGGTGGAATGTTCCGTAATCTGGAAGCTGCCCCAAATCTAACCCCTTCCAAATTACATACAAACAAGCACGAATATGGAATGCTTCCAAGTTCGAGAGATATCTCCAAGAACGTGGACTTCCAAAACCATGCATTTTTCGCAAACCTTTATTCTGTCAAACAGTTTGCCCTCTGGAATACAACATCAGGAAAAGTACACGCGTCATGCACACCCATCACAATGAAAAAACAAAAGAGACAGTAAACACAGGTCCTGGGTGGTCTGGCTCTTGTTTGACAACCACGTCTTGGGGTCCGTTTGCCGCCACCTCGTTTCCACTTCTTTCCAAGAGAGGCTTGGGCCGTCTGGCAACAGTGAATCCTAAAGTGACGCCCCACTTCTCTCGGACATTGTCCCTGGATGGACACAAGCACAAAATTACGAAAAAGTAAGGTGGCGACCATGGTGGCAGAAGAGACACAAACAGAAACATCGTTATCCATATCTCAGACAGAGAATCCCCACCTGTGGTGTGGGACCTCCTGACCGATGGGTGGATTGGGGGGCTTGCCAGGCTGCCATTTTACCCACTTTTGGTCGGGGATCTCGCGAATGACTCTGGGCCGCAATTTCGGCTGCACAGGAGACAAAGCGGTAAAAGAAATGAACGAGCTGTATCTAAGCTAGCCTGCAATTGAAGGGGAAGTGCAATCTACTCACCATCTTGGGTGGAAAAGCACTCACAGGCCACACACCAGGCACCACCTGGAAAACAAATGTAACAGGCGTGAATTTGGAAGCAGACGATCTGCTTCCAAATTCCTATCTATTGCACTAGCATTAGCCCAATGGTTAGCATAGTTTCGAACGCTTGCAAAAGTCAAAGCAAGACATATAAACACACCACATCTTTTGTGTCCAAAGGGGAAATGTGACTAACACTCGTTAGGGTGACCCATGTTGACTTACCTGCACCTCTCTTAAAAAAGCGCTGAGGAGGAACAAGTCGTGTGTGCGTCTGCCTGCCTTCTATTTTGCTGCTAAATAGGCTGACTTCCTGTTGACACAGGAAGTTAAAAACTTGACCTCTGGCAACAGGTGAGAATGTGGAAGATTCCACATTTTCACGCACGTAAGGGATTCCACGTTTCAACTCCCGCTTCCAATTTGTATACTAATAGGCGAGAATATGGAATGCTTCCAAAAAACGCACTTCCAAGTTCCCACTGTCCATAATCTGGAAGCTGCCCCATATCCCACTGGCGGGAATGTGGAAGGTGGAATCATCCATAATCTGGAAGCTGCCCCAAGTCTAACCTTTTCACTAGCGAGAATGTGGAATGTGGAATCATCCATAATCTGGAAGCTGCCCCATATACCACTGGCGGGAATGTGGAATGTGGAATGTTCCATAATCTGGAAGCTGCCCCAAGTCTAACCTTTTCAATGGCCGGATTATGGAAGGGTGGAGTCTTCCACACTCTGTGTCTAGCTACAAGGTGGCAATAATCATGACAAGCAAAGGCATTTTGCAAATTTTTTATTGCTTTACAGCACACAACCTGAGGTAAAAACCAGTAGAAGACCTGAAGGCAATGGATCGAACATAGCTATAATAGCACACAACATTTAAAACCAGTGGAGGTATCGGAGCGTCTGGATTCAGGCACCCGTCTTTTCGTCAGCACAACCGTGCTGTGTACATTCCCCAGTGGTGTAGGTCGGTGGGGGGAGAGGGAGCTGCCGCGACGGGGGGGATGGAGGAGTCGAAGGGTTGGACATAAGGGTTGGAAGGGTGGTGGCAATAATTCTACATTGGGAGGGGGTGGGGAGGGCCACTCGTCCTTGAATTCCTTCACCTGGATTCTAGTGCCGGCCTCTACATGACTGAGGTGGACCCTGGATGGATGAAAGGAAAATAGTTGGACAATTTAGACCATGACAGACAAATGGCCAGCAAAGTACAAAAATATGACATTTGGATATCTTTTACACTGTTGATCCACGCTGGATTGAGACCTTGAATTCTGCGTCATCAGGGGTGATAGGGCTGGTCTCACAGCTGTTCTCGGACTGTGTATGGAGAACAGAGTAATGACAGCAAAGACAAGCTGTATTAATCAAAGTTAGCGCACAATCGATCGGATGACCTTGTGTACTTACCTTGCTCATCTCAGGTGGAGAAATCACCCAGGCCTGAAAAGCAAATGGAATAGGTGTTTATCTGGAAGCAGACGATCTGCTTCCAAATTCCTATCTATTGCACTAGCATTAGCCCGCTAGTTAGCATAGTTTCGAACGCTGGCAAAAGTCAAAGCGAAACAAATAAATACACCACATATTTAGTGTCCAAAGGGGAAACGTTACTAACACATGTCGGGATGGCCCATGTTTACTTACCTGCACCGTCTTTTTACTGCAGTCTATGAAGAGCGCTGAGGAGGAGTGTGTCGTGTGTGCGTCTGCCTAGCTCGTATTTTCCTGCTGAATAAGCTGACTTCCTGTTGACACGGGAAGTTCAATACTTGACCTCTGGCAAAAGGTGACAATGTGGAAGGTTCAACATTTTCGCCTGTAAACGATTCCACGTTTCAACTCCCACTTCCAATTTGTATACTAATAAGCGAGAATGTGGAAGGCTTCCACATTACATGCAAACAAGCGAGAATATGGAATGCTTCCAAAAAACGCCCTTCCAAGTTCCAACTGTCCATAATCTGGAAGCTGCCCCAAGTCTAACCTTTTCACTGGTGAGAATGTGGAATGTGGAATCATCCGTAATCTGGAAGCTGCCTCAAATCTAACCCCTTCCAAATCACACACAACCAGCCAAGAGCACTGTTCTTGTTTCCAAGTGAACTTTATTCCATCACAACAGGTCAACAACAGGTCAACAACCAACACAGGCCCTGACATCACATCACATCACATCACATTGACATCAGGATTGTCTTAAACTGTCCAACGTGCGGGCGGTCTTGCGGCGCGTCGGGGGACTCGCGTCCTCCGCGACCTCATTGGAGGTCTCTGACTCCGGATGCCGCCGCCGAAAGTGCCGTACGGTGAGGCACAAGATGGAAGCGGCGAGCGCGAGCGCGACCAGGCCCCCCGCTGCGGCTCCTGCAATCTCTGCCGCTGATGGAGGACGCGTTAGGTTCAGATCCAGGAGGCACTCCTCCATCCCGACGCGATTCGTCACGGTGCATTTGTATGTCCCGCCGTCGCGCTCCGTGGCGTTGGGGACGGTGAGCGTGCCCGCCGCTTTGTCCATCACCGCCGAGTTGGGCATCAGCTCCCAGGGCGGATGTCGTGACCAGTGGTAATTGATGGGTGCCGCACCTTCCTGGGACCCGCAACGCAGCACTTTGGTTCGGCCCCTCTCCGTGTAATCGCACCTGGGCTTCGACGGCGGCTTGAGCACTCTGAGGACCGTATAGACGCTCCTGATGCCCGGAACCTTCTTCACCTGGCAGTAGTAAATGCCCGTGTCTTTGGTAGTCAGCAGCAAAAGGTTAACGGCAGCATCTCCTTTCGCGGGGTCCTCGGCGTCAAAGTAGACTCTGCCCTTAAGAGGCTCGTAGAGGCTGTCGTAGATATGCCCGGCCGTATACAGCAGGAACTCGGCCTTTTCCAGCGGGTGGCGTATGGACTTCACGCTCCATTCGATCTCCAATTGTCCTGCGTCCTCTGGGCCTGGGGTGAAGAAGCAGGCCAACTTCACCTTCTCGTCCTCGGCCTTCTCCAAAATCTTGCCGGTGCTGGTCTTGATCTCCAGTGCTCTAGCTGTCAGTGCCAGGACGACGAGTCGGACAGCGAGCCTTTCCATGGCGGCATCCGACAGATGGATGACAAACGCTTCCTGGGGAGAGTAATGAAAAATGAGTGGGAATAAGTGAGAATGTGGAAGCAGGCGATCTGCTTCCAAATTCCTATCTATTGCGCTAGCATTAGCCCGCTAGTTAGCATCGTTTCGACCGCTGGCGAAAAAACAAGTCAAAACCACACAAGTAGGCGCAACCTACTACTGCTAACTACTTTGCAGGACTTTGCGGTGTTCTGGGTACCGACGTTCACTCACCTATGACTTCTAGTCGCTCCGGACCGTCGACGACGCCGTAGAGGGCCGCGCTCTCTCTGAATGCAGCCGCCGTGCTTCTTCTCACAGGAAGTTCGACTGCTGACCTTTGGTAAAAGGCGGGAACTCGGAAGACTGCTTCCGGTTTGAGCACTAATAAGCGAGAATATGGAACGCTTCCAAAAGGCACACTTTCAAGTTCCGACTGTCCATAATCTGGAAGCTGCCCCAAATCTAACCCCTTCCAAATTACGGATAGCGAGAATATGGAATGCTTCCAAAAGACGCATGTCCGACAAGTTGCGGCTGTCCATAATTTGGAAGATGCAACTAACGAGAATATGGAATGCACTGTCCATATTCTGGACGCTGCCCTAAGTCTAACCTCTCGCCCCCCCCCCCCCCGCACCCCCAACCTAGCGGCTCAGGTTTCGGATATGTGACAGACCCCCTCCGGACCTCTCCGACGCCGTACCCCGCGCCTCTCTGCGCCCTTCCCCGGCCGAGCTACGGCCCCGTAAGAGGCCGGGATTTTCACACTTTGGCGCCCCCTAGATCGGCCGGGGAGTGGCCTAGAGACTCGGTTCTGACAGGCCGACGCTCCCCTTGACCCTGCCTTTCCGTAGACGCCTGGCTCGCCGCTCTCGGGTGAGATTAAATTTTTCACTTTTCTGCCCATCCCCCACCCTTTGCTGCTTGGCCTCAGAAAGGCTTTTCTGCAGTCTGCTGGGCAGCTGGGAGAGAGCTCGGGCGAACCGATGCTGAAGGCCTGAAACTACTCGGATTCCGGTCTAACACAGTATCGGCGGAAGCCACAGCGTATTGCCATCTGCCTTCGTCGCTTGGGGTCGCTTGGGGTCGCTTGGGGTCGTTTGGGGTCGTTTGAGGTCAAAGGTCAAAATCAATGGTAAATGGTTGAAATATGGTGGCCTTCCACAATCCTATCAGTTTACATGTATTTTAGGGTTAGGGTTATCACACCTCTCCTCACATCCCTCATCTCATCTCCACCTGCACATCACACCTGTAATGAGCCCCCTGTTCTGCCTTTCTAAGGCTTAGGGAGACACTCCTATGGCAGGTGGGGGCGGGCCGCCCACCCCCCTCACATCCCTCAGGTCATCTCCACCTGCACATCACACCTCTCATCTCACCTCCACCTGCACATCACACCTCCCCTCCCCTCCCATCCCTCATCTCATCTCCACCTGCACATCACACCTCTCATCTCATCTCCACCTACACATCACACCTCTCCTCACATCCCTCATCTCATCTCCACCTGCACATCACACCTCCCGTCTCATATCCACCTGCACATCACACCTCCCCTCCCATCCCTCATCTCACCTCCACTTGCACATCACACCTCTCCTCACACCTCTCATCTCACCTCCACCTGCACATCACACCTCTCATCTCACCTCCACCTGCACATCACACCTCCCCTCCCATCCCTCATCTCATCTCCACCTGCACATCACACCTCTCATCTCATCTCCACCTGCACATCACACCTCTCCTCACATCCCTCATCTCATCTCCACCTGCACATCACACCTCCCGTCTCATCTCCACCTGCACATCACACCTCCCCTCCCATCCCTCATCTCACCTCCACTTGCACATCACACCTCTCCTCACATTCCTCATCTCACCTCCACCTGCACATCACACCTCCCGTCTCATCTCCACCTGCACATCACACCTCCCCTCCCATCCCTCATCTCACCTCCACTTGCACATCACACTTCTCCTCACATTCCTCATCTCACCTCCACCTGCACATCACACCTCTCATCTCACCTCCACCTGCACATCACACCTCTCCTCACACCTCTCATCTCACCTCCACCTGCACATCACACCTCTCCTCACACCTCTCATCTCACCTCCACCTGCACATCACACCTCTCCTCATATTCCTCATCTCACCTCTACCTGCACATCACACCTCTCCTCACATCCCTCATCTCATCTCCACCTGCACATCACACCTCTCATCTCATCTCCCCTGGGACCGCAGGCAGCGGCGGGCTGGCCGGCCACTCCTCGCGTTCCTCATCCCCGTCCGCTCCCGCCCAACATCTTTTCTTCCGCCGTTTCGCACCCCTTTCTGACCATCAACCCCAACGGGACCCCCGCGGCGGCCCAGCGGCGCCCCCCGGCTCTCGGACCCCGCCGAGCGGCGCCCCCTAGCCCGCGCACCCACCGAACAGCGCCCGCTGCAATCCCTTCCAAAACCCCATCCGCACGCATTCACCCGCCAGTACCCGGGAATCCCTTCCAAAAACCGCCTGCCACCGCTTTTAATGCACCTCCATTCAAAGCCCTCTCATAGCCTGTCCAATGGCGCCCCCTCTGGTGCAACTTTTTCAGCACCCAGATTCTCACCTATTTGAATGTAAATCGAAAATCGCTTCCACTTTGTATTCACATTGAATGGAGGTCTCCTAACCCTGACCCAGAGACCCTAACCCTGAGACCCTAACCCAGAGACCCTAACCCTGAGACCCTAACCCAGAGACCCTAACCCAGAGACCCTAACCCAGAGACCCTAACCCAGAGACCCTAACCCTGAGACCCTAACCCAGAGACCCTAACCCAGAGACCCTAACCCAGAGACCCTAACCCTGAGACCCTAACCCAGAGACCCTAACCCAGAGACCCTAACCCTAACCCAGAGACCCTAACCCTGAGACCCTAACCCTGAGACCCTAACCCTAACCCAGAGACCCTAACCCAGAGACCCTAACCCAGAGACCCTAACCCTAACCCAGAGACCCTAACCCAGAGACCCTAACCCTGAGACCCTAACCCAGAGACCCTAACCCTGAGACCCTAACCCAGAGACCCTAACCCTGAGACCCTAACCCAGAGACCCTAACCCTAACCCAGAGACCCTAACCCTGAGACCCTAACCCTGAGACCCTAACCCTGAGACCCTAACCCTAACCCAGAGACCCTAACCCAGAGACCCTAACCCTGAGACCCTAACCCTGAGACCCTAACCCTGAGACCCTAACCCAGAGACACTAACCCTGAGACCCTAACCCAGAGACCCTGACCCTGAGACCCTAACCCAGAGACCCTAACCCAGAGACCCTAACCCAGAGACCCTAACCCAGAGACCCTAACCCTGAGACCCTAACCCAGAGACCCTAACCCTAACCCAGAGACCCTAACCCTGAGACCCTAACCCTGAGACCCTAACCCTAACCCAGAGACCCTAACCCAGAGACCCTAACCCAGAGACCCTAACCCTAACCCAGAGACCCTAACCCTGAGACCCTAACCCTGAGACCCTAACCCAGAGACCCTAACCCTAACCCAGAGACCCTAACCCAGAGACCCTAACCCTGAGACCCTAACCCTGAGACCCTAACCCAGAGACCCTAACCCTGAGACCCTAACCCAGAGACCCTAACCCAGAGACCCTAACCCAGAGACCCTAACCCTGAGACCCTAACCCTGAGACCCTAACCCAGAGACCCTAACCCTGAGACTCCAACCCAGAGACCCTAACCCTGAGACCCTAACCCTGAGACCCTAACCCTGAGACCCTAACCCAGAGACCCTAACCCTGAGACCCTAACCCAGAGACCCTAACCCAGAGACGCTAACCCTGAGACCCTAACCCTGAGACCCTAACCCTGAGACCCTAACCCAGAGACCCTAACCCTGAGACCCTAACCCAGAGACCCTAACCCAGAGACCCTAACCCTGAGACTCCAACCCAGAGACCCTAACCCTGAGACTCTAACCCAGAGACCCTAACCCAGAGACCCTAACCCTGAGACCCTAACCCTGAGACTCCAACCCAGAGACCCTAACCCTGAGACCCTAACTCAGAGACCCTAACCCAGAGACCCTAACCCAGAGACTCTGACCCTGAGACCCTGACCCTGAGACCCTAACCCTGAGACCCTAACCCTGAGACCATGACCCTGAGACCCTAACCCTGAGACTCTCACCCAGAGACCCTAACCCTGAGACCCTAACCCTGAGACCCTAACCCTAACCCAGAGACTCTAACCCAGAGACCCTAACCCAGAGACCCTGACCCTGAGACCCTAACCCTGAGACCCTAACCCTGAGACCCTAACCCAGAGACCCTAACCCTGAGACCCTAACCCAGAGACCCTAACCCTGAGACCCTAACCCAGAGACCCTAACCCAGAGACCCTAACCCTGAGACCCTAACCCAGAGACCCTAACCCAGAGACCCTAACCCAGAGACCCTAACCCTGAGTCAGAAACCACTGAGGCAACACTCTATATTCCTTTAAATCACATCACTGTGTTACTGTGTGTGTGTGTTACTGTATGTGTGTGTGCGTGTGTGTTTGTGTGTGTGTGTGTGTTACTGTATGTGTGTGTGTGTGTGTGTGTGTGTGTGTGTGTGTGTGCGTGTGTGTTTGTGTGTGTGTGTGTGTGTGTGTTACTGTATGTGTGTGTGTGTGTGTGTGCGTGTGTGTTTGTGTGTGTGTGTGTGTTACTGTATGTGTGTGTGTGTGTGTGTGTGTGTGTGTGTGTGTGTGTGTGTGTGTGTGTGTGTGTGTGTGTGTTACTGTGTGTGTAAACACTGTATATTAAATACATGAGAGCTGATACCAAACAGGAAGTACAAGTAACAGAAAACACACAAGGAGAAAACCTTTCAAAATAAAAGAGGAAGTGAGCCACACACTGAAAGCTCAGACAGGAAGTGACAGATGTGGTCATGTGTACTTTAGACACTAATATAAGCAGCAAGGCCTCAACACAGTGGAAACAGCCTCTAACACTTTTAGAGTGAACTTGGCCTCTTTAGTTCTTTAAAGAAACGTCTTCTCTTTTAATGATCGACCTCCAGATCTCTGGCTCTGCACAGGAAACATCACTGGAACCAGGAAGAAAGAAAAAACACTCTTTTATTATTTCTTATGAACATTGATGATGTGCTTTTACTCTGAAAGTACCGATCCCCCCTCTGTAGGGTTCTTACAGTGTTTAAAGAGGAACGTTGCAGGCCTGAGATTCACACTCGACTAGAATCTTGAAGAAATTAATTTTCTTGATGTAAATGTAACAAAACAATATGATATCCTCTCTTCCTCTCTCTACACCAAACCTACTGATAGAAATACACTCAATCCCTCTGAAGGAAAGTCTACCTGTAACCCAACTCACCAGACTGAGAAGTCAAATGATGATCCAGACTTAGAGGAAGAAAACTGGCTTGTATCTGCAGAAAGCTCCTCTAAATGTAAAGCACTTCTTATTTACTGCACTACATTCACCCACTAAACTAAGAACAGCAAACACATCATTTTAAAACATTGGCATATTCTTCCAAATGAGCCATCTTTAACCCTTTAAAGACTGAGCTATGCTAACTTTGAAAAGAGGAAGACACATGAAGGACAGGGTTGTTAGAGCATGTCAGCACTCTGAACTAAACCTCTTTAATGGAGCCTGCATCAACTGTCAATATACCAAAAACCATGAGACTCATCTCCATCCAATGGGAAGATGATCATAATTATATACATTATTATTACCTGTAAAACCAAAACTGTAGTCTATATGATACAGTGTCCATGTGAGGTGAGACACAGGAGCTCTACTAACTATATTATATACTACAAGTGTTGATGGAGGTTTGACTTTTATAAATATAATAAAAAGAAACTACAATAGGTTAGACATCATATGAACCCAAATATAATAATACAACATAGAGCCAGTATGGATGTTTGTTCCCTCCTGTTGACTTGGGTCCTTTAGATTATTTTAAGCCAACAGTCTCAAACTTGGGTTTTAAGATGGACGGTGATTTTAAATTGGATCATATTAGTGCTGTGGTGAAGGGTTAGGGTTAGCTGGTGAAGGGTTAGGGTTAGCTGGTGAAGGGTTAGGGTTAGGTGGTGAAGGGTTAGGGTTAGCTGGTGAAGGGTTAGGGTTAGGTGGTGAAGGGTTAGGGTTAGCTGGTGAAGGGTTAGGGTTAGGTGGTGAAGGGTTAGGGTTAGGTGGTGAAGGGTTAGGGTTAGCTGGTGAAGGGTTAGGGTTAGGTGATGAAGGGTTAGGGTTAGGTGATGAAGGGTTAGGGTTAGGTGGTGAAGGGTTAGGGTTAGCTGGTGAAGGGTTAGGGTTAGCTGGTGAAGGGTTAGGGTTAGGTGGTGAAGGGTTAGGGTTAGCTGGTGAAGGGTTAGGGTTAGCTGGTGAAGGGTTAGGGTTAGCTGGTGAAGGGTTAGGGTTAGGTGGTGAAGGGTTAGGGTTAGGTGGTGAAGGGTTAGGGTTAGCTGGTGAAGGGTTAGGTGGTGAAGGGTTAGGGTTAGGTGGTGAAGGGTTAGGGTTAGGTGATGAAGGTGAAGCCTTTCCTCACACTACAGCACTCAAACAGTAATCCTTCATCACATCCCGACTGGATTACTGTCATGCACTTTATTTTGGAGGCAGTCAGTCTTGGAAAGAGCTTTTTCTGTTGCTGCTCCTAAACTATGGAACGAGCTTCCTTTAAATATTAGACGAGCCTCCTCACTGTCCATTTTTAAAACTCGTCTTAAAACCCATTTTTATTCCTTTCAACCGTGCATGAGACTCTGCTCCTGTTTTACTGTTTTATGGTTTAAAACAATAAATTTTAGTATTTATGTACAGCACTTTGTTTCAGCTGTGGTTGTTTTAAAGTGCTTTATAAATATAAAAGTATTATTATATTTATATATAAATAAAGTTGGTCAGAGTTTGGGCTCCATGCTGATGAAACTGTACTGACCTGCTCTCTTCATTAGAGCCAGATGTTATTAAAGTCTGGTGAGTGATGGTTTCCTGGAGGAGCAGCAAACAGTGAACTATGTTGGAAGTGTTTAAAGTGAATCAGGTGCTCCTGCTCCTCTGTGTGGATTACTGGTGGATTTAGTAATGAAGACATTTTAACTGTGTAGGTTAGAAACTTTCCACTGTGAGGAAATCAAGAAGCAGCATCTGATCTGACCCTCAGTGTACTGATGTCTCTTCACACATAAAGACATGCTGTGGCTATTTAAAAGCAGAAGTGCTATAAGTGTGTCTCATATGATAGACAACAGTTGCATCTGCAAGCTGGAGCCTTGTTATTGTGATCAGAGGTAACATGAACACCTCCCATGTTATTTGTGAGCTTGAAGTATCTTACCTGCCATATCCTGACTCAGCAGTCCTTACAGGTCCACTTCAGGTCTGTCCAGCTGATCCAGCTCTGTGATCCTTTCTGTCGCAGCCTTAAACTCCTCAGGAATAATATCATCCCATCCACATTCATCAGTGCAGAGCCTCTGTAGGATTTGCCCAGTGTGTCATAGATGGAACTGAAGAAGAAGTCCTCTCATAGGAGCTCTGCCTTTGACAGGAAGCTTGAAGGTAAATGTGTCCTGTTGGATGCTCCACTGGATACCTGGCAGACTTTCTAGAGGTGGTTTGTCTTTGTCCAAATCGCCCACTACTCAAACAGTTGTGAGTACTTTGTGTTGCTCAACCATTTACTCAGAGTGAAACCTTCTTGAGAACACAATTCCCTGAGTTCCTTTGTCAGTTCGATTGCTCTGCTCACTGAGGCCACGGACTTGATGTCAGGAGTTGCTGAGCTTTAATAGCCAACACTGGAGAAACTCAACAGATAAACACAGAGCGAATGAACAGAGACCTAAATACACACAAGAGTTCATTACAAGCAGGACACAGGTGAAACACATGAGGACATTAACTAAGGCGGGAAAACACAGGAAGTAAAACCAACTACATACACTTTCAAAATAAGAGGAACTAAAACAGAACAGACAGGATGTGACATTTGAGACAATCATCAACATAGCAGCTAAGCTCCAGTCGCTGTGTCCCAATTCAGGGTCTGCAACCTTCCAAGGAAACATCTGAAGGCCGATTACGTCACAGCGCTGAAGGCTGTCCGAGTTCGAAGGCTCCTTCAAATGTGGCTTCTTTTCCCCTTTTGGAGGACTCATCGCGACCATCCTTCATGGCCTCACATATCCCAAGATCCTTTGCGTGACATCTGGTGACGCAACCAGGAAACCCTCCGAAGGCGAGACCGGCACATTTAACATCGGTTGATGCTCCTTCAGAGGTTCCTCAGGAGGAGTCGCCTTTGAAGGCCGGGTCCTTCGAAGGATGTAGCCCCTGAATTGGGACACAGCTAGTGTACCTCCATGTTGTACTTGACTGAGATATCATTTCCTGTTTGCTGTAAGTGGCAATGCTTGAGATGATGCAGCACCAAAAAGATTAACCTTCATCCGGTAGACTTGAGGCCAGCACAACTACCTGAGGAAGCCATGGTGGTCTTGGTAATACATGGCTTCAGTCTATTTGCTGCTGATAGAAGGAGTAGGTTTGCTAAATCTGGACCTTGGAGAGATTTACCTTCATGTGATGCAGAACACTCAAACACAACTGTGGGTTTGTCCTCATGATAAAGCTCATGATGCTCAGTGATGCCAGAGCAGAGAGGAGACGAGCTTATGAAGCCACTCAGAGCTGAGTGAGACACTCTGTGGATAGAAGCTGAGTGCTGTGTAACTAAAAGTAAGATGCATGTAATGATTTTACAGGTATATTCCCTCTGGATCATTTCTGATCATTTTTATACTGTTTTTAATAGTCAGCTTTTTAATTAGTCAGCTTTTTTATTGTGTATGTTCGAGAAAAACAGGAAGCAGCATCTGATCTGAGTCTCAGTGAGTTTACAGCTTTGTGTTTGTACTGATGTTTGTTCACACCTAGAGACTTGTTGTGGCCTCTCCCATCTAAAAGCAGAAGTAATATCAGCGTGTCTCTTCACACCTAGAGACATACTGTGTCCATCTAAAAGCAGAAGTGATCTTTATTCTAAGCAGCTTCACCTCTGGCTCTAACTATCATGTTACCTTATTTGGCCGTCAGACTCTGAGCGTTGCTGCCTGACATTGTAATAAACGTGATGATGTGACTGTTTCACCAATAAGATGTCTTGCCTTCAAATATTGTCATCTGTGGACTCTTTTGATAGGATGAGATTAAAGACCTCCCTTCATTCAGGACGATAAAGTCTCTTGTACAGATGAAGAAAGAGGACTTTGCAGATTTGAGCAGAGTTTACATCAGTTGTCTTGTAGTGTTTGTATTTTCCAGAGTTGAGCTCTTTTTGAGAATATTAGACTTTGTGTTTGTGCTCAAGTTCAAACTGAAGTTAATCCATTGGATCCAGTGAAGAGACCAACCTTCCTGATCCTGTCTGACAGCTCCCTCATCTGAGACACGGTAAAAAGACATTCTTCTCAACTATTCTCTGAAATGTGAAACTGCTACTGTGTGTTGTAAAGAGAGGGAGCAGCCTATGAGTGTTAATGCAGGGAGCAGACACACTGTCATGGTTGGGCAGGGTCTCTTCCACCATTAGGATCGACCCGTCCAGGAGTCGTAGACGAGGCTCCTAAGCAGCGCTCACATTCACCTTTAGTTAGATTTCTGGAGTCATTAGAACCAGTTAACAACTCTAATCATTGTACAAGAATCCAGCCTGAAAACTATTTCATGATTTTTGACGTAGACTTAGAGTCTGTGGAGCCGAGCAGACGTTCATGTTATTATTGGTGCCAGTGGCTGACCGTCTGGTGCTCCCGCAATTCTTAGTGCTCTTGTTGTTTTTAATCATTGGCACTAAACAAATTGAGTCTCTGCTGGTGTATGATCGCCAGTCTCTTTGTTTATCCGGCGGAATGTCAGTGATCTAAGTACTTTTGATCACGGCGGACAGTATACCTCACCCCCGTTTTTGGCGGGAATCCCACCTCACCTGTACCGGGCCCCGGCCCTACCTTCCCGGCGCAAGCGTTCCCGTCGCCGCGGTAGACGCGGAGGTCGGCTGGTGAAGCTGAAGCTCTGCCTGACACGATCTACGTCCATTTCCCGGACAGGACATGGATTGCTCCTCCTCTCGCTGTGCCCCGGCGCTTCCTCGACCCCATCGACACCTGCCTGGTGCCTGTCACCGGCTCTTCTGAGGGACTCCAGCCCCGCCGTCTCTGCCCCCTTCGGCTCTCTCAGCGCGGGGTAAACCACCGGCTTCTGAGGACGCTACCCCGGGCTCACCGTTCCACCGGATCACAGGCCCCAGCTCCCACCAGGACTGGATTGGTGAACGCTAGATCCCTGGTGAACAAGACTTTCATCCTGAGGGATTTCTTCAGCTCCCGTGGCCTGGACTTCCTCTGTATGACAGAGACTTGGATCAGTGTCGGTGAGTGCAGCCCTCTGGACTTCCTCTGTATGACAGAGACTTGGATCGGTGTCGGTGAGTGCAGCCCTCTGGACTTCCTCTGTATGACAGAGACTTGGATCGGTGTCGGTGAGTGCAGCCCTCTGGACTTCCTCTGTATGACAGAGACTTGGATCGGTGTCGGTGAGTGCAGCCCTCTGGACTTCCTCTGTATGACAGAGACTTGGATCGGTGTCGGTGAGTGCAGCCCTCTGGTTGAACTTTTACCTGCAGACTGTTCTTACTTTAACTCCCCTCGGACGTCGGGTCGTGGAGGAGGGACAGCGACAGTTTATAAAAACGACTTTAAATGTAAGCAGCGTCTCGTCCTCAACTTCCAGCTTTGAAGTGGCTTTATTTGAGGTGGGTCGTTCCGACCCGGTGCTGTGCGCTGTCATTTACCGACCTCCCAAATACAATAAGGACTTCGTGAATGACTTTTCTGGTTTTCTGGCTGAAATCATGCCTCAGTATGACCGTGCCCTCTTTCTCTGGGATTTGAACATTCACGTGTGTCTTCCTGATGAGCCTGGTGAAGGACTTTTTAAGCCTTATTGACTCTTTTAATTTAGTTCAGTGTGTGTCTGGTCCCACACATGAACATGGACACACATTACACCTCGTCCTCTCTCATGGTTTATCTGTGTCTAACTTGGAGATCTGTGATGATGTGATTTCTGATCATATGCCAGTACTGTTTGAAGTTGCTTTCTCCTGTGCTGATGTTAAATCTGGCGCTCCTGTTCAGAGACGTCAGATTTTTAACTCTTTTACTGCTGGCCAGTTCTCTGTGGCTTTTGATCAGCTCTGTGTCTGCCCTGCCTCTGTTAACACGGAGGAGCTCAGCTCTTGGTTTCACTCCTCCTGCCTAACCATACTGGACTCGGTGGCTCCAAAGAAAACTGTGCAGCCTAAAGCAAAATCCGAGCCCTGGTTTAATGACACAAGTCGCGCAGCTAGACGGGATTGTTGCAACGCATTTCACTGTCTGTTTTTAAAACTCGTCTTAAAACCCATTTTTTATTCCTTTGCTTTCAACTGTGCATGAGACTCTGCTCCTGTTTTATGGTTTAGTAGTGCTATATGAATAAAGTTGAAGTTATTTTACTGTGCAGTATTGGACAGAGTTGGTCTGGTACACTGCTATGAAAATGATGAGGTTATAAAACACTCGTCCCTCCAAAAACCATCATGAGCAGTTTATTATCAGAGGCACAGAAAACACGTTCTCCATCCAGAGTTTCAGCTTTCACCTTCTGACTTCCAGGCTCACCTTTTAAAAACATTTTACTTTCAGTTTACTCTTCATATGAAGGCTGCTTTTACAGACTAACAGTGTCCAAATAATCCAGAGCTGCTGTCTAACCTTTATTTAACTGTGTTCATGTTGTCCAGCTGTTCTCCTGACTGCACAGATGGATCGTTCCCGTCTCATCTTCATCACCGTCGCTCTGGTTGCTGCAGGATTCCTGCAGCTTGTGGTGAGTCTGACTGTCTTCATAGAACAGATACTACAACACACTACTGAAGAGTTTAGTCACGCTGGAAAGAGCAGGAGGATAAACACACACTAACAGCTCAACGTGCACCGCTCAACGTGCACAGCTCAACGTGCACCGCTCACATCCTCAGTCCTGTGTTCAGTGTTTGCTTACAGTTAGTCAAACATAGAAAGGGGGAGGGGCCTGTGAGGAGGAAGGGGAGGGGCCTGTGAAGAGGAAGGGGAGGGGCCTGTGTTCAGTGTTTGCTTACAGTTAGATTAGATTACATTAGATTTCTTTATTTGTACCAGCAGGTAAATTTGGCTTGCAGTGAGAGACATTCATACAAAACAATACAAGAAAATAAAAACAGTAAAATAGCTCCACAACTCATCATCATCCCCATCATCATCATCATCATCATCATCATCATCATCATCATCATCATTCAATGCTGCGTTATAAAGTGCATTATATATGTAGGGTGGCTACCCTAAAAGTGCACGGCATAAAGTGCATAAATGCACTCATCATCATATCATCAACACAATCATTGTCAACATCATCATCATCATCAACACAATCATTGTCAACATCATCATCATCATCAACTCCACAACTCCCCAACCATCATCAAGGGATCACTAGTTCTTATTAAGATGTATGATGGCTGCAGGGACAATGGTTGTTAGTCAAACATGCTGCTTTCACTCCAGTGTTCATTAACTGTTTCTCTGGATTAAACACACTCCAGGATCTTTCTCTGACTTTAAAGCTGCAGGTGGTAAATTTGAGCAGAGAGAGGACTTAGCATCAAATTTGAAGAAGTACAACTGTCAGATCCCTCCTCCTCCCTCTCCGCTGCACTCCTGCCTCCAAAGCCCCTCCCATGAAGCCGCTCTCGGAGATATGAGCTTGATTGGGCTGAGAAGGAAGGGGAGGGGCCTGTGAGGGGCCTGTGTGCGTGAGGAGGAAGGGGGAGGGGCCTGTGTGCATGAGCAGTGATTGACAGCTGTCAGACACTCAGGATCAGACACAATCCTGGCTCTGATTGGTTCAGTAGGAGCAGTAGGCGGGGCTAAATGAGCCAGTCTTTACATAGTGACAGTGTGACTAGCAGCAGATATCAGACGTTAAACAATGAAACACGTTCAGTAGCAGCAGAAAACATTCACACACAACCTGATTCACTGCTGCACGTTACTGTAACATCAGCTGTTCTTTCTTCTTCTGCTCTCCAGACCTCTGATTCAGTCCCACTGGACATGGCTCCTGAAGCTGTTGATGACATGTACGACGGCTGCAGAGAGAAGATGGAAAAGAAGGTCAACAACATATACTTTAAAAAAGAGAATGTGAGAGAATTCGAAAACACCTGGAAAAAAGCAGAAAACTGTTCAAACATACAATCTCACCCAGAAGATAAGGCTCTCACCAAAACCCATAAGCTGGCAATCTGTGTTTATACATCTCGCAATGTTTATAAAGAATTCAATACAGCAGTCCGGACCGAAAAGAACATCTACGGCAGCTCCTTCAGATTCTACTCTTTACATTTCTGGCTGACTACTGCCATACAGATCCTGAATAACAATCAACGCTGTCACACTACTTATAGAAGAACTGGAACAGTGTTCACCGGCAACGTTAGCGACATCATCCGGTTTGGTATGTTTGCCTCCAGCTCTTTCAGAACAGACCTGACGAAATATGGTAATGAGACCTGCTTTCAGATAGAGACGTGTTCAGGAGCCTATCTGAATGATTATTCAGTATTTAATGATGAGGAGGAAGTACTCATCCCTCCCTATGAAACATTCAAGATAACCAACATTTATGAAGGTCGGGGTAAATTTAAACCTCTGTCTGACTGTAAGAAGGTCTTTATTTTGAAAAGTCAACGAAAAAATGTGAGTAACCTAAACTGCAAAGCTGCAAACACTGTATGTCTGGATGGGATCAATACATGTGTGACATCACAAACATCTGGATCTTCTCTCTTTACATTTTGGTTTTCTGGATTTCCTTTCTTTTTATTTTCATGTTTGTATTTTTATTTCATTTGAACTAGGGATGCAAATTATCGAGTAATCCATTAATCATTAGTTGATTGACTTTATCGATCGATTAACGATTAACTGATAAGCGGCTTTTTTTCCTGAGAATGTAAATTTCTCATGGAATCAATAGTGTCTTTAACATAAAAAGCTAAATATTGCTTATTTACTGAATAAAAACGCATGTTATATTGCACAATTGATGTTTTATTGTACCAGTTGGGATACTGTGCAGATAATGGCATTTCTGTAGTTTAACAAAATTAATTATGCACAGAAAATTAAAATACATAAAAAATAATTGTGCACTGGCTCACCTGTTGCATGTTAAACATTAAGCAAAATAAAATACATTTTAAATAGAAATCTAAACAATATAGGTAGGCCTAACCTACACAATATTAAGCCTACATATAATAATCTCGGTTGACACCAGCAGCAGCGAATCCGTCATTGACGGCCAGATTTAAAGTATGAGCAACGCAGCAAACTGATTTCCAACTGACTCGTGCAGGGTTGTTTGCTGAGATAATGTTCCGAGCGTTGTCGTGCACACAGACTATTACACGCCCGGTGATCCCCAGGACTCCACAGCCTGGTTCAGTTTGTCAGCTAAATGATCAGCTGTATGTCTCTCTGATAAGCTCTCCGTGAGAAGGACTGCCAACTCTACCTGCCAGTCGTTTCCAACGTAGTGGAAAGTGATCGTGATGTAGCTTTCTGTAGTCAGAGCCACATTAGCCGCGGATAACAGTGTTTTTAGCTTAGCTGAGTAATGCCCTCTGCTTTCCTGTGGTCGCATACTCGCCTTCCCACCACAGCAGCGATTGTAGGTTGTGAAGGCGACGGAATGGCTACATGCAAGTTGTTCAGGTGGTATCTTAGCGAACTCGTAGAGCTGTTGAATTTAAATGTAGCACCGCAGAGTTTGCATTGTTGCATTAATTAATCTAAAATGCTCCCACACTCCACTCCGTTTTGACCGCCTCATGCTTGTTTTTGTTTTGTTTTTTGCTGCCTCAAGTTTGTGTCAGGTCTAGCTCTCACGGCCCGCGAGAATCTCGGGTTACGTTCAAGTACGTCCTGTGGGAAACGGTCTTAGATTGCAATGTTCAATTAGTCGACAATTAATATAATTTAATCCTGTAAATTCTTATTGACAATTAATCGATAGTCGATTAACTGTTTACATCCCTAATTTGAATGTTTGATTGATGTTGCAGTTTGTTGCTTTTGATCAATGATAATAAAGCTGTTTCTGATTGTTAACACTTTAATTTTTATTGTCTTTATTAATATAAACGGTACAGAAAGAAAATATGAAATCAACAGTTAAAGAGAGGTTACCGTTCACAACAAGAATTGCAGTATTCAGCTCCATATTTATCTAGACTGCTATACAAACAATTACAATACTAACAATACATTATGATGTGCTGATGTCTTTCTTCCTGAAAGGGATCCATTTTTCCCATTTTATCATAAATTCATCTTCCACCACAGCACAGAGACCCTGGGTAAGGCAGGTCCACCACAGCACAGAGACCCTGGTTAAGGCAGGTCCACCATAGCACAGAGACCCTGGGTAAGGCAGGTCCACCACAGCACAGAGACCCTGGTTAAGGCAGGTCCACCACAGCACAGAGACCCTGGTTAAGGCAGGTCCACCACAGCACAGAGACCCTGGTTAAGGCAGGTCCACCACAGCACAGAGACCCTGGTTAAGGCAGGTCCACCATAGCACAGAGACCCTGGTTAAGATCACAAATGACCTGATGGATGCTGGTTCTGGCTGCAGCAGCATCCTGGTTCTGCTGGACCTGACGGCCGCTTTCGATACGGTCTCCCACTCAATCCTGCTCAATCGCCTTTCTCCTCACCTTGGACTCACTGGTACCGCTCTGTCCTGGTTCACTTCCTACTTATCCAACAGAAAACAGTTTGTCACCTTTAATGGACCCAAGCTATTTGGGATATATGGGGACAGTGGGTTCATTCTTACTGAATAATTCATTCATTCACCAAAGTACAAAACCATTGATTGCCTTACATTCTCCTTCCCTTTGCATGAATGATAATCCCAACATCCTCAAATGAGTCCTTTTTGATTAGCAGTGTCAAAAGTTGTTGCCATTGCTAACATTTAACATCAGTCATATGTGAACTATAAATGTTATTAAGCATATAGCTTATTAATGACTCCTTTCTTATTCATAAAGATACTTAGTGAGAGCTCAGACCTTCCTTTTAACCTTCTCAACACCAGCTCTTTGGTTTCTCTCTGCACCATTACAACACATACTCACTCTCACACACACACACACACACTCTGCACATTATCAGCATCAGTCGTGTGCTTTTCACAGTGTGCTGTAGTTCATCTTTTCACCTATCAACCATGAGATGGAGACATAAACATGAGATGAACTTTCTAACTTTCTGCTTCTATAATTGTAGTAATAACTAAGATGAAGAAGGTTTATGTTGCTGAAGCAGAAGGAAGCACATCTCCCTCCATACATGACAATTATGTTCTGTTTTCTACTTGTTGGTCTTTTTGGAGGTTTGATGCTTCGTGTCTGTGATCACGTAGACTGGAACTGAATGAGGAACTGAGCAGGCTGCAAGGTGACAGGAAGTGATAGTTTGTGGTTTTAAGGGGTGAAAATCAACAGGAAGCAGAAAGCGATCTGCAGTCAAACAGCATCTATCTCTGTGTGAGTAAAGAGCAGAAACTTCATCTGGAAACTCAAAGGAAACTTTTAGTTAAAGTGTCGGATTAAATCATTGAACTGTTCATCTTTCTACATTTGAAGAACTCTGAATCCTGATTGGTGAGTTTTATTCAATATAAATGAAAAAGAAATCTGGTTAAAGTCACTTTTCTGAACAGTGACTGAATCTGAGTGAGTTTATAACAATTGAGGTTAAGATATTATTTATTTATGTTTTGTTTTTATAAAATTGTTGAAAATAAATCACAACTACCAGAAAAGCTTTACTGTCATTATATTCAACATATAATGAGATTACAGCTGCCACTCCATTTGTACTTTGAAGACAATAAAACCAGATAAAAACAAGCTAACAAAGATGAACATAGGACGATATTGCACTTAATAAGATCAATAGAATTAAATAGAATAAATAAATGAATAAATAGAAGTAAGCAGCAGTCAAGAGTATTGAACAAGAGGGTTCTTCCTGTTAAAGGGAGTTTTTTCTCTCCACTGTGTCTCATGTGGGAATGTTGGGTCTCTTTAAAGTTAAAACCTGAAGAGTTTGGTTTAGAACCTGCTCTATGTGTAAAGAGCCTTGAGATAACTCTGTTGTGATTTGGTGCTATACAAATAAAGATTGATTGATTGATAGTTCTCATGGCCCAGGGAAATAAACTGTTAGTGAGTCTGGAGGTGCGTTCTCAGACCTGCAGCGCCTCCTAGAGACCAACAGATGGGATGACGCTTTGAGAATCGATCTGGACCTTCTGAGGCAACGGGAGCTGGAGACCTCTTCCAGGGACTGTAGAGGGCAGCCAATAATCCTCCTGACTGTGTTTATGACTCTCTGCAGAGGCTTCCTGTCAGCAGCCGAGCTCCCAGCGCTCCACGCTGTGATGCAGAATGTGAGAACGCTCTCAATCCAAGAGCGATAGAAGCTCACCAGCAGATTCTGTTCTTCATGATTTTTTCTGAGAAGTTGCTGCTGAGCCTTCTTCATCACTGCCTTGGTGTTCATGGACCAGATAAGTTCCTCCAAGATGTGGACTCCCAAGAATTTGAAGGATGACGCCTTCTCCACCCGGTCGTCATTGATGTGGAGGGGGGCGTGGTCCAGTCTGGTCCATCAGAAGTCTTTGATGACCTCCTTGGGTTTTGTGATGTTGAGCAGCAGGTTATTGGTCGAGCGCCACTCTGTCTGTTGCTCCTCTCTGTAGCCAGTCCCGTCTCCATCAGTGATGAGACCAACCACAGTGGTGTCATCTGCAAACTTAATGAAGGTGTTGGAGGGATGGGAGGGGGTTCAGTCATAGGTATACAATGCACACAGGTGATGAGTGTGAGGGAGGAGGAGAGATGGGAACCCAGCTTCACTGATTGTGTTCTGTTGGTGAGGACGTTCTTAATTCTTGAGCAGGTGGGGGGGGGGGGGGGGTGTAAGTCCAGCAGTTTATTAATCAAGATATCAGTGATACTTGTGTTGAGCTGAAAGCAATGAATAGCAATCTGACACAGTTCCCTGAGTGCTCCAGGTGGCTCAGTGTGGTGTGGAGAGTGATGGAGACAGCGTCCTCAGTGGAGCGGTTTGCCCTGTAGGCAAACTGAAAGGGATCAAATGCTGGGGGAAGTCCTTAATGTGCCGTGAGACCAGCCTCTCAAAACACATTGGGTGAAATTGGGAAGAACAGACTTTAGGCTGGCCTGATTAAAAATCACCAGCTATTATGTTTAGCCCGTCAGGATGAGCCCTCTGCTGGTTGCTAATGGCTCTGTGAAGGTTTGTGTCTACTTTGAAGACTGATACACAAGCTTTACTTGGCAGAGTTTACCAGGATGAAACATCAGACTCAACAAAATACATACAAAAAAGCACAAAACAGGAGAGCTAAGAGCCGCTGCACAACATTGTGCCACCATTAGCCAATGATCCAGCCTGCTGGTCCTGCTGGTCTCTGGACAGGCCAACTTTAACTCTCTCCTCCCAGACCTGGATCAGAGCCTCACTGAGCTCCTGCACAGTCCTGTCTACTCAGGAGGAACCAGGACACACTGCACCAGGAGACGATAACGTGTGAAATCATTTGGACTTAATAATACACAGAAACATATCTTCTAAATAATAAACAGCAGAATAATCAGTGAGGTCTGGATTCTCTCTAAACAGCTTCACAGAAACTTGACTCTTTCTACATAAACTGAAATTAATCTGGACATTTTATTCACACCTTACAAAAGCTGAACAGAAAGGATAAGAAATATGACCATTTGATGGATCCTCGATCTTTATAAATCATATTTGAATAACAGGTTATAGAACTGAAATGTATTGTGTGTTCATGTTGTACAGCTGTTCTCCTGACTGCAGAGATGAAGTGTTCATACCTAATCACTGGAGGAGCTGGAGGAGCTGGAGGAGCTGTTCTTACTGTCGGACTTTCAGCCCTCATCTGGTGGTTTGTGGTGAGTAGCGCTTCCTGTTAACAGTGTGGGACATTTTTACATTTCCTTTCCTCTCCAACATCATGTGTGAGATTTTTACACACAGAAAACATTCAGACTTCAACCTGGATTCACTGCTGTACTTTATATGACTGTCATTTCAAGTTGCTTTGAATAAATCATAACATCTTTGTTGTGTACCTTCACCTGTTCTTTCTTCTTCTGCTCTCCAGACTGATCATTCTGCTCCACCTCCAAATAAATCCTATCGACTCAGCATGGTTCCTGAAGCTGTTGATGACATGTACGACGGCTGCAAAGCGGAAATGGAGAAGGTCAACCACAAATTCTTCAAAGAAGAGTTTGTGGGAACATTTAAAGATGCCTGGGAACATGCAGAAGGATGTTCAAACAAACAACCAAACGCAGAAGATAAGGCTCTCACCAAGATCCACATGCAGGCAATCTGTGCTTATACATCTAACATTACTTATGATCAATTCAATACAGCAGTCCGGACCGGTAAGAACATCTACGGCAGCTCCTTCAGATTCCACTCTTTACATTTCTGGCTGACTTCTGCCATACAGATCCTGAATAACAATCAACGCTGTCACACTACTTATAGAAAAACCAGATCTGTCTTCAGCGGCAACGTTAGCGACATCATCCGGTTTGGTTCGTTTGCCTCCAGCTCTTTCAGAACAAACCTTACAAAATATGGTAATGAGACCTGCTTTCAGATAGAGACGTGTTCAGGAGCCTATCTGAAGGATTATCCAGAACGTGGAACAGATGAGCAGGAAGTACTCATCCCTCCTTATGAAACATTCAAGATAACCAACATTTATGATGGTCAGGGTAAATTTAAACCTCTGTCTGACTGTAGGAAGGTCTTTATTTTGAAAAATGCAGGAGTTATAAGTCAGCTAAACTGTAAAGTAATGAGAGCAGAGTTTAGTCCAACTGATGCAGAACATGTAATAAAATGAGTTCAGTTGTGTAAACTTGATAAATCAATAAATAAATGTATAAATCATTAAAGTGCTGTAGTGAAGTCAGTGACGGAGCATCACAGCACCATCTATGACTGTGTGCAGGATTTACATTGATGTCTATGTGCAGCAGACTGTATGTCTGGATGGGATCAATACATGTGTGACATCACAAACATCAGGATCTTCTCTCTTTACATTTTGCTTTCTTTTTATTTTCATGTTTGTATTTTTATTTCATTTGAACGTTTGATTGATGTTGCGATAGATAGATAGATAGATAGATGGATGGATGGATAGATAGATAGATGGATAGATGGATGGATAGATAGATAGATAGATAGATAGATAGATGGATAGATGGATAGATGGATAGATAGATAGATAGATAGATAGATAGATAGATAGATGGATAGATAGATAGATAGATAGATAGATAGATAGATAGATAGATAGATAGATGGATGGATGGATGGATGGATGGATGGATGGATGGATGGATGGATAGATGGATAGATAGATAGATAGATAGATAGATATTTTATAGTAACAGTTACTTTGATGGTGTAAGAGTATATGATGATTGAGATATGATGTATGGATATGTGTGGGTGAAGGTCTCCCCCTGCTGGCCTTTAATATGTATTGCATCTGTGGTGGGGAGACCCTGACCCAGAGACCCTAACCCAGAGACCCTAACCCAGAGACCCTAACCCAGAGACCCTAACCCTGAGACCCTAACCCAGAGACCCTAACCCTGAGACCCTAACCCAGAGACCCTAACCCAGAGACCCTAACCCAGAGACCCTAACCCTGAGACCATAACCCAGAGACCCTAACCCAGAGACCCTAACCCTAACCCTGAGACCCTAACCCAGAGACCCTAACCCAGAGACCATAACCCAGAGACCCTAACCCTGAGACCCTAACCCAGAGACCCTAACCCTAACCCTGAGACCCTAACCCAGAGACCCTAACCCTAACCCTGAGACCCTAACCCAGAGACCCTAACCCAGAGACCCTAACCCTGAGACCCTAACCCAGAGACCCTAACCCAGAGACCCTAACCCAGAGACCCTAACCCAGAGACCCTAACCCTGAGACCCTAACCCTGGGTCAGAAACCACTGACAGAGGCAACACTCTATATTCCTTTAAAATCAGATCACTGTGTGTGTGTGTGTGTGTGTGTGTGTGTGTGTGTGTGTGTGTGTGTGTGTGTGTGTTACTGTGTGTGTTACTGTGTGTGTGTGTGTGTGACATAATAATGTGACTTCTCAGTCTGGTGAGTTGGGTTACAGACTTTCCTTTTCTTTATGAATGTACGTTATTCTCAACTTAACATTCCTGAAGATATTAAGTGAATGTTATTATCACATTTAAGCATAAATAATATTTATTTAAACTTATTAATTAAAGTCTACTTCATTTTTTCCACAGACAGGAACATCACTGTTTTAATAAAAAACAGAAATTATTAAGTAAATCTTCAAATAATTTAGAGAGTAGATTTTATTACACATTTTATTTTAAATTACTTGGCTGTATGAGATTATATTATGTACATTTTGTTCATCTTCTATTGATAAATGTTGAATCTTTTTATACACCACAAATCATATAACTACAATACAATACAATAAAACAATTTATTGTGTCCTCAGTAAACATGAATTAATCCATTCACATGAATTAGCAGAGTTAACTGGCAAAACAGACAGACAGGAAGAATTAGCCAATCACAAAAAAGTAGGTCAGATTCTGCCCAGCGACAGGTTCAAAAGGGCAGCTAAGGCCCTACGGTTGCTAAGGCCCTACGGTTGCTAAGGCCCTACGGTTGCTAAGGCCCTACGGTTGCTAAGGGCAGCTAAGGCCCTACGGTTGCTAAGGCCCTACGGTTGCTAAGGGCAGCTAAATTAACCAGCTGCCCTTAGCGACTGCAAACTGTGAGAAAACCGTAACTCCTGTCCAAAAACCGAAAACACCGTGAGAGACACAGAAGCCGGCAGATTCTGACAGTGTTTATTTTATTCACATATTCCTTAAAATGAGCGAGTAAGCTCAGTGTGAACACAGAGTGAGATTCATTTGAAAAAAGAAGACGATTACATTAGAGTCAGTGGGGAGCGAGACAGGTATTGCTGCCGGTCTCGGCCCCCCCGTTTAAATTTTGTTCAGACCCCGCCTGTCAAAGACACATTTTATGAATCCCAACACCTATGTCTACATTTTGACACAAAATTATTTGTCTCCTATTTACGGTTTGGCCGTGAGCTCGAGTTAAAAATAAAAATTAAGGTTATTTTTTACTGCTTCTCTCACTCAAGCTAACTGCCGCTTCCACTC
Source organism: Scomber colias (assembly GCA_021039105.1). Taxonomy (NCBI): domain Eukaryota; kingdom Metazoa; phylum Chordata; class Actinopteri; order Scombriformes; family Scombridae; genus Scomber; species Scomber colias. The sequence goes on along the minus strand of JAJDFG010000262.1, from coordinate 84,652 downwards.
TAACTTTGAAGAAAAAGTGATTTCCACTCCTCGTTTGACTGCTCATAGTTTGAAAAGTTTACATGTTATGTTAAAATAGTTTGGTATTTTTCCATGGAGCACAGATTTTCCTCTGTTTTAAAGTTTGAATGACGTTTCTACATTAACGTATGAGAGAGCTAGGTGACTCTGAAAAAAGGTGATTTTTTTGTAGTTTTAAAAAAAAATTCCCATTCATTTCCAATGGAGAAATCTCCCGGTTTTTTGGGAATAACTTTGGGAAACTTTGGAATTTCAACCCCAAAAGTCATAGCACCCCTCCCCCGATCGAGCCGCACGCTTTGATGTATATATTGTTGGGGTTTTCTCAAAACTGCGGGACGAGTTACACGCCGAAAAACGATGGAAGAAGCGGAAGAATAAGTATGGGCTTCGCCCCTCGGAGCTGAGAACCCGTGGCACTAATTACTGGAGAGGAGCCTCGGAGCTGAGAACCCGTGGCACTAATTACTGGAGAGGAGCGCCTCGGAGCTGAGAACCCGTGGCACTAATTACTGGAGAGGAGCGCCTCGGAGCTGAGAACCCGTGGCACTAATTACTGGAGAGGAGTGCCTCGGAGCTGAGAACCCGTGGCACTAATCAGTGCAAATATATTAAAAACAGGACAGTTAGAAAGTGGAATCATTAACTCTGTTACACTAGCTCGCTCCATCATGAAGCCGAGCTGCAGCTCAGGCGGCTGTCTGCTGCTCTGTATTAGAGGCAACAGCTCAAGCCTGACCGTTTTCTCAGAAGATAATGCTGTAATGTAACTAGTTACTTTTAAGTGGAAGTAACTTTGTAATGTAATCAGTTACTTTTGAAAGTAATGTTCCCCCACACTGATCATCACATCCCTAGTGGACATAGAGTCACATAGTTACACCATTGTTTGTTAAAGATGTAGTTAAGGTTCAGTGAACTTGGTTTTTCATGATATTTCAGTTTAGAAAAAAGAACATCTGATAATAAGAAGTGAATCATTGAGATTTCATTCATTAAATGAACTCAACTGTAAATTCTGTGCTAAAAAACATTTTAAAACAGCAATCATGGTAATTTCATCTTAATATCTATCATAGAAAAAAAAAATCACCTGACAACAACGTCGCATAAATCAACTCATAACTGGTAAAAACTGAATTTGACAATAAACATTTTGGATTATTAATGTTTAAAAGATGTGTGAGAAACGGGTTCCAGTCCTCCGTCATGAGCTTTAAATGTGATCTTTATTGAATTGCAATACATATTACTTTTCTGACAACAAAACAGCATATAAAGCACATAAATCATATAAAGCATAGAAGAATATAAAGCACATAAAGCATAGAAGAATAGAAGAATGTTACACTTTTGTAATGAAAATATGTTTAAAGGAAATGATGTAAAGACTCGGTGAATCATTTATCATCCTTAAAGTACAAAGATCATAGGAATGAATACGACTACCTCAATAAATCAACTCTTATGACAGAACTAAACTATAACAGTAAACTAAAAGGTCTTCTAATCTCAGCTAATGATTGACATCTTTTTGTGTGAGTACTGTTCACAGCATTAACGCTGCATGTTATCTGTGCTCTCAGGACAAAGGACAGAAAATTGAAGGATAGTAAAACATTTTTTGGGGCCTTTTATTTTAGTAACTGACAGAGATGCCAACCACTCAGCCACCAAAGTGCTCCAAGTAAAAATGTTTCTGATTGATGTTGTTTGAAGGATGTGTAGGTAACAGATTGGTTTGGCTGAGTTAACGATTCAAATTGATTAACGCTTTAATATTTGTGCTCCATGAAGTCATTTAGTCTTACACACTGTCTCTCCTCTCCTTCCTCTCTCTCCTCTCCTTCCTCTCTCCTTCCTCTCTCTCCTCTCCTTCCTCTCTCTCCTCTCCTTCCTCTCTCCTCCCTCTCTCTCCTCTCCTTCCTCTCTCTCCTTCCTCTCCCTCTCCTTCCCCTCTCTCTCTCCTCTCCTTCTCTCACTCCTCTCCTTCTCTCACTCCTCTCCTTCTCTCACTCCTCTCCTTCCTCTCTCTCCTCTCTCTCCTCTCCTTCCTCTCTCCTCCTCTCCTTCCTCCCTCCTCCTCTCCTTCCTCTCTCTCCTGTCTACTCCAACCGGTCCAGGCAGATGTTCTCCCACTCTGAGTCTGGTTCTGAGGGTTTAGACCTGCTCTATGTGGAAACAGCCTTCACATGACTCTGTTGTGATTTGGAGCTTTATAAGTAAAGATTGATTGATTGATATATGAAGACATATAAAATGCATATTTTTAAAAGGCACTGCAAGAATAGTTGAATGAAGGAAAACATTTAAATGAATGAAACATGGCAACCAAGTCCAATGACCAGTGTTGCTACAATGCTGGATCCCGTCTCAAAGGCCGGGAAAGAGGTAGAAGTTCTTAGAGAGAGTGTCTCTGTATTTGGTTGGCATCTGTGTGTCATCTCCTCTCTTCTCGGTCCGAACTGAAAAGTCCTCAAAGCGTTGCATGACCTGTGAGGTTGAAATAGTGTATGACATGAAGTCAGGCAAATAAAACCAGAACTTTATTACTGCTTGCTTTCTTGTTGTGTTGCATCACAGCTAGTGTTACTTTCCACTATATAAATTATATTCTACTCTACATGAACATTTTACACCCAGATAAGAGTTTGCACTTGCAAAACTTACTTCTCTGAAAAGTTCCTCAATGTGATCCTCATGTGCGAAGGTGTTCAGTACTTCAACGATATACCGGATAAAAAAAGACCCAGTGTCTGAACATCTATATGAGACAGTATCTGCAGGAGAAACAGACCGTTTTTATTACATATGGTAACAAACACATAACTACTCTCAGCTGTTATCAATGTAAATGATTGGAGTTTATGTTCCTGAGCTTTAAAATAAGATTTGATAATATTCCAGACAGACTCACCAGGAGTGGAAGAGCGAAAACATATGAAGTCTTTTTCTCTGTGTGCAAGACCCACAAAATCAGCCTCAATGACTTCCTCACCATCACACTGTGATGGGTGTAGCTCTTGTATATTATCACTTTCCACAGCTGCTGTTGCTTGATCACTAACATCCACACCTCCCTTCTTGCCTGTAATAAATGTGACAATACTTTGAATACAGATCACAAGGGCCTTGTCACTTAATTCTGCTATTGTCACATAATCACAACATTAGCAGACTTACACAAGGCTGTATTATTATACCAAAAATAAAGTTATTAAATATACAGTAGGTCCTACAAGAAAGTCAATGTTTGGTGTATCTGTGATAAAACAGAAGAATCACCTCCACTGCAGGCCTGGATGATGATGATCTTAGGTTTGTCCTGCAGGTCTGGACAATTCTTTGTGTTCAAGTGTGTGAAAATGTCATCAATGGGGAACGTCTGTTCTTTGTCCTCTTTATTCTTATCAAAGTTGACACCATGGACAGCTGTCTGTTCCCCATGAGACATGATAACCACAAACACACTGTCTGTGTGTTCCAGTTGTGGAAGTTTGGAGAACATCTTTACAGCATATTCGATCTCCTATGAGAACACAAACAAGTCAGATGCTAGTTACTGTATCGCTCAAACAGACAATACAATAACATTTTTCATTTCAATACTAACATGAGAAGAATGTGTTTGTTCTTAATCAAAAGTACCTTTCCAGTGAGGTTTCTGTATTTCACAACCTTATATTTCAGCGCTGTGAGCAGATTCTCCATGTTCTGCTCATCTCTGTCTGCACCTCTTCTGTTATCATCCTTGTTCTTAAACTTTATGTTATTGATGAGCAGAGCCACACGACTCATGATGGATTCTTTGGTCACAGTGTAAACCTGAAACATTTACAGGAAAATGTGATGTACACAGTATACTTAAAAAACTAAAGCTCAAAGAAAACCATTTTATTTCTTGGTAAATAATGTGTACGAAACCTACTTCATGTGTGTTTGTTTCATTTACCTAATAATTCCTATAAATAGCTGAAGGTAAATGTATCAATAAAAACGTGATATATTTGATAATGCTTTATGACTGACTGTCACAGCTGTAGGAAACTCAGTAGGGGTCGCCACACTGACTAACCTTCTTATCTTTCTGTTTCTCCTTCCAGAAGGTTTCTGTTGTTGGGATGAGTGTGGTTGACCACGTCTGCTCCGTCAGGGCCACAGCAGCTGTGAATGGTGATAAATCACAGGTATGAGACCCTGAAGATCAATAGTATATGTTCCATATGGTTAAGTTACACTGTAATGTTAAATAACGTGTCAGTGGTGGAAGGAGAGCTCAGATCCTTAATTAAAATACAGGTTTAGTTAAGTTACAAGTTTTAGAGTGATATATCATTACACATGATGTTACTGGATTATATTAGTGATGCATAAATATAAAGATGTCTGACTACTATCGTCACTTTGCAGATTAAGATTTACATACATACACGATAAGTTTCACGTTATAATGTGAAACTTATGACGTTATAATGCTATACTCATATTTGAATGAGGAAACAGTGTGCAGAGGACGGATAAGAATGTGGCTCATTTACACGATTAAGTTGTACTTAATGTTTGGGTTGAGACATTACGAGACTCTGCTCATGGCTAACTTTCTGCTGGTTGCTCTGGTTTTCTCCCACCATCAGAAACATCTGTGTTAGGGTTGATAATCCTGTCAGTGCCACTGCTCACTGCTCCTAGAGTATAGGATGGGTCAAATGCAGAGTATCAGCTTTGTTTCAGTGTATGTGAGTTCTGAGAAATGACAATGAAGGAATCTTAATGTAAAATGATTAAACTATATAAAGACACAGGTTGTTTCTCCTCAGATCTGCTGTCTGGATGTGATGTCATGTTTGTCTCTTCCTGTGACTGACCTTCTGATCCTGAGCTGATGTTTGGTAACTTCTTCACCAGATCATTCCTGTTGATCTTCTTTAAAATGCTCTTCATCACCTCCACAGCTCCAGCAGGTTCATATTTCTGCACCATCAGATCCACCACGTCACACCTCTCTGCCTTCTCCAGCTGGCTCTTTTTGATGGGTTCGATGTCGCCCAACTTTACATACTTCAGGAACCATTTGAAATTCTTAAATTCATTGTCTGTTAAGTCATCCAGGATGTTGAGCAGGTCTGCCTCCATCATCTTGGCTCTCTGTTAAAATCAGAGAACATTGATAAGAGAACAGTTGTGTTTCTGTCAGTCTGCCAATAGAAACTCATTGTGTGTTTGTACTGGATCTGACTCATTTGACAAACAGCCCAGTTTGGCTGCAGTCGTTTAAATGTCAGAGAAGCTCAAGAGGATCTTCAGTAAAAACATCTTACTACAAATCTACTCAGAAGCTGTTCTGGAGCTTTCTATCACATCCAGTTTTCTCAGTTATAGACATGTATGTGTTAAAACGGACTGTTTTCTGTCTTTAATGTAGAGAATAAAAGCTAAAGTGTAATCTCAGCACAAGGTCCAGTTAGTGTTCTGCTTTCACAGCTCACCTGTTTGTTGTGGTTCAGTGAACTCTGCTGTCTTCACGTTCTGATTGGATGATTAACGCTGGTGTGAAAACTGTCACCAGAGAGCTCCTGAAGATGAGGGTCTGGTCTCAAAGTGAACTGTAGCAGCCGATAATGTTCTTCTTGTATCTACAGCTGAAAACATGTGAGAATAAAGAGATCTGAACTTGTAAATGTGTAAACTGTGAATGAATATGACACATCCTGAATATGAATCTCCTGTAAACTCACAGTGTGTTTGTAGAGTCTGAAGCATGCATGTAGTCTGACTGAATCATTTACACACATTTCTATGAGCTGCACAGCTTTGATAAACACATCAGCTGACTCTTTATATTAAGATGCTGAACCTGCTGCAGAAGATCTTCACACTAAACTAATAACTGATGGAGACATCATTATTTAGTTCTCTGTCAGTAATAATATATATAACAGTCTTCTTGTAACCAGATCATATATCAGTAATTAAATGAAGTTTCTACTACAGTACTAGTACTACAGTATGTTTACTGGTTCTCCTAGAAGAAGGACTAAATACTGCAGAGTCCCTCAGTATGATCCAATCCTCTAACAACATTTCTACAACACACCAAAAACTAAAGAGCTCAAAATGTTTTGGTTCTGTCATTTCATATTTATATCTACTTTCTGTCATTTACACTCAAACTAAACATTCCTGACTGATGATAGTAAGTTATTAAACTTTGAGTTCTTTGGGACAGCAGATCAGGTTTGGCTGCTATCAAAGTATTACAGTATAACAGAGTAGTTAGAAACACAGAGGCTCCTCTTCCTCTTACTGACTGATCCAGAGAAGCTGTACTGATGTGATGTGTTGTAGTACTCAGCACAGCCACCAGAGGTCAGTGTGTACTGGTGGAACAGGCAGCTCAGAGTGGGGGGGGGGGGGGGGGTTAACACTGTAGGACTAGTAAAACAGAGAAATGCTTCTGACTCTGTTTGGGAGTATTTTAGGTTTAACTACATTTTGATTGAAGTGTCAGTCTGCCTCCACCTGCACATCATCAGTGTTCAGCCTGCTGATGAGTACTCAGGTCCTCCAGCAAGCTTAGCTTCAGTTTGGAGTCTTTGTCTAAAAATATGAATCTCTTTAGCTGTTCCACTTTATTCACCAGCAAGTCTCTAAATGTGTCAAAGCAACACAACGAGTTCAAAGTGTGTAAAAGTGTGATTGGAGCAGAGAGGAAGTGCAGAGTGTGCTCATCATTGACTGTGTCTTCATCACTACCTGCAACCTGTTTCACATCACATGTACAGTCCTCATCTGATCCTTTCTTCACATTACAATGTCAATGATACACATATGTTTCATGATTATTGATCTCATGGCTTCTCAGCAGCTGTTCAACACCTGCATGGTAAATGCAACTCAAACCATCTGACACTTTATCACACAGACCACAAAAGCTCCAGTATTTTCTCTTCTTTTCATACTTTTCACAAACTTTACAAAAGTTTTCATACTTTCAACAATGAATTATAGTCTGAGTATCTTCAGTACCAGAGGAACAGACTCATTTTCAGATTATCTTCCACAAATATTAGTGACAACCAGCACTGATGATAAACCTGCTGCCAGACTGCTGCCACACAGACTCACTAACAT